>JADRCD010195453.1:0-11677 GCA_019843815.1 Montemys delectorum | reverse complement strand
TCAAGTAACCTATAAAGGCAGGCCTAACAGAATTACACCAGACTTCTTACCAGAGACTATAAAAGCTAGAAGATCTTGAGCAGATGTCATACAGACCCTACAAGAACACAAATGCCAGCCCAGGCTACTATACCCAGCAAAACTCTCAATTACCATAGATGGATAAAACAAGATACTCCATGACAAAATGAAATTTACACAATATCTTTCCACAAATCCAGCCCTACAAAGGATAATAGATGGAAAACACCAACATAAGGAGCAAAACTATACCCTAGAAGAAGCAAGAAAGTAATCTTTCAACAAATCCACACAAACCTAATTCTACCTCTTACAACAAAAATAACATGAAGTAACAATTACTTTTTCTTAATATCTTAATATGAAAATTAATATTACCAACATATCCCAATCAATTGAAATCCAAAAATATGAGGAATTAGAAATTTGTTGGCTGTCATCCAGTGGTCTCTTTAATTTGGTAATTGGAGAAATAGGTCCAATATTGTACAATCCATATACACTTTCTGCTTGTTTGTATGTGACAGTGTCTTGCTGTGTACCACATAATGGTCTTGAAATCATGCTTCTCCTATCTCAGCCTCTCTATTAGTAGTATTGTTTATTTCATGTTTTTATACTACACCATGGTCTTCAGAACACTTACATATTTCAAAAGTATTTATACAACCAAAAGAAACGTAGACAATTAACTTGAGAGGTAGCTTGTAAGATAACAACAAAAAGTAAGACTGAATACTTTGCTTGACGTTTGTAACTATTACATCAAGTTTGAAGAAGAGGACTTTATAAGTTACTCTTTCTCTAAGATGAATGCTTTTCAAAATCATCACAGCCAATGAACCAGATTCTTACCCTCATCTAATGTCTGTGCCACCCTCCAAGCAGAACCATTGCTCATTGAAACAGTTGGTGAATGACTTCATGGAGAGACCATCTTAATGCACACACACCATTTCTTAAACGAATGTAACCTGTTCTCTGTGGGCTGAGAATGAAGACAATCACTCAAGTCAAGTAGCTTGAACCATAGCAGGAAATCTGTATCCAAAAATCGTGCCTACAATTCATTCCTTGGTGCAGCAGAACTGTCAACTCTTAGCTTAGCTACAATGGAGGTAAAAATCCTTTGGTGCTGTGAGGGTCATTGAAGTACAGCCTTATTACAATGAACTCCAATGTCTAAAAATTGTTCTTATTTTGGGCTTGTACCACAATAAGAGCCAAAATTTTAAGTTCTACTAAAAATAAAACAAAACAAACAAACAAACAAAAAGACTTTATCTATTTATGTTCATTTTAAAAAATACTAGTAGCGATATATTATTTTAAAATATACAGTTAATATGTTTGGAGTTATTTAAAATTTATATTGAGAAAGACCTATGTACTTTCAGTATTGCTGTAGACAAGCATCTACATAAGACTGTTCAATTGATTGTTGTTTTATATCAAACAATTTTTATACTACTCATTTTTATTGTTACAATATTTTATAAATTTTAAAGAATATGACAAAATAAAAAAAAGAAAGGTATTACAGGAATTGAACAGGGGTCTCTGGGAGAAGCTGGGGTACAAAAGGGAAACAGGAATGTGATGTAATTCTATTTACTTAAAATATATTTTTAAATGTTAACAAATTCAGATAAATTGAAATCATGTATCTTTTCTCATAATGCAATAAAACTTAAATCAATAAAAATAAATAAATAAATAAATAAATAAAGAGATAGAGAGAGAGAGAGAGAGAGAGAAAGAAAGAAAGAAAGAAAGAAAGAAAGAAAGAAAGAAAGAAAGAACGAAATTAGCCAAACACAGGTAAGTATTGGAAAAGAAAGGGGTAGAGTTGTCCTGGTTAGTTTTTGTCAATTTGACACAGCAAGGGACATTTGGAAAAGGGGAAATCAATTTAATCAATGCCTCCATCAGACTAGCCTATAGTCAAATCTGTAGGTCATTTTCTTGATTGATGACTGATACGGGTGGGCTCAACCCACTGTGGGCGGGGCCATCCATCTCTGAATAGGTGGTTCTGGAATGTATAAGAAAACCAACTGAATAAGCCAGGAGGAGCAAGGCAAAAACCAGTGTTCCTCCATGATCGCAGCTTAGTTCCTGCCTCCAGGTTCCTACTGTTGCTTTCCCTAATGGTGGACTTTATCCTGTAAAAATAACTTACTCCTTTACTTCCCGAGTTGCTTTTGGTCATCATGCTTATCACAGAAACAGAAACCTAACTGATACCAGAGGAACAGAGGCAGAAAATGAGAACATGTGATAAAAAAAATCATTTGTGCTGATGAGAAACAGGGCCAGGTGAGAATACAGAGCTAGCCCATTCAAGTAAAGCCTGGAGTGTGCTGAAGTGAACTCAGTAAATGGCAGAGAGCACAGGAGATGGAAGCACATAGCCAGCCACTGTGTGAAAGGGGAGCGGCTACTTACAAAGTCAGGTTAGAGACTGACTAATGCCTACTCCTGACTAAGAGCCTGTCCTTTAGTATTGCCTAGCATCAAGACGGGCTGACTTCCCTTTTGTTTTAAAGAGGCAGTCTTAGCTTGCCAACAAAAATATGTGATTGATCTAATTAGTGCTCTGAACGGAGGAAAACAGTAGAAAATCATGGACACTCCAAGATCACTCATTTCAGGACAAAGCAATGTTGCATAAAAGCCAGTCCCTCAACTTGGACATCCACACTTATTAAAAGGGATGAAACCTGACAGTCCCCAGCATGGAGGAACTTAATGACTATTATTGGATGGTGATGACAGAGACACAAGCCTCAAAAGAATGAGTTCTTGTGGTGGAAAAGAGGAAACATAAAGGGCTGTAAAAATGTATGCGTGGTGGCTAAAGTCCAATTACCAGCTCGGGCTGGCAATTTCAGTACATTATGCCAGCATTAGCATCACTACTCTGCACTCCATGCTTTATTAACAGAGCTGACAGTGCCTCTCTTCAGTCAGGGTTATTAGCAAATACAAGTCTGTGGAGACGGGCAAAGTCAGTCAACAAATATTCCTGGGCATTTACTATTCACAGGTAATAGAAGATTATCTAGTCTTTTATTGTTAGTGTAAGAGAGTCTTAAAACCAGTTTGTATCAGAAGAGCCTTAATGGAAAAAGAATCTAGAGACAAGAAAAAGTGGCATTAAGCTCCATCTAATAGCCTGCTGAGCACAAAGGGCAGCCAGCTCACTGCATGCTTTAGGGGTGGAGAGATATCCAAAGCAGCTACTCTCTTCCAAGGAGGATATTATTCATCTGCGTCTCTTTTGTGGATTCAGGCCAAAGTCAATATGGTATGAAGAAAATCTTATATGGTTGTTTATCCAAATTGTCTTGCCTGCTTTGATTGCAACATCACTGCCTAGAGGGAATCCGAGCCAGAGAGACCCAGGGACTCACGCTCATAAAGCCCTGGATTGAGGTAGGGACAGGGGTGAGCGTGGGGGAGGAATGCCCCGATCGGTCAGACCTCTGTCTCTGATGCAGAATCAAGACAAAGAAGGCAAAGAACAGAGCAGTGTAGAGCAGAGGCAGCCATGCCAGTGTGCCAGGGCTACTGTTTGCTTAAGAAAGCTCGAGGCTCACCACTAACATATTTTCTAAAACTACCACTTCATTTTTGAAGTAATAACAGTTTTTTGTCTCAATTTTATGGCTATTGAGTATTTGAAAACTCTTGAACTAGAAACACGAGTCCTTCTGTACCACCAATATCAAACAGTAGGCATCTTTTATGTGAGAAATTTTTCATGGGGAAAGAAAACATTAAATTTTCAATTTTACTAAATGTATAATTATTTGTATTTCAGTATTTAAAACAGTAACTATTCATTTTTATACTATACATATAATATGGTATAAAATGAAATAAAGTTTCTATTTTACTAAATGCATAATTAAACATATTTAAGTATTTAATATATTAAATCTATTTATCTTATACTATAGATATAACTATGGTACAAACTGAAACAGTAAAACAAAATTTCAGTGAGAATTTCCTTAACACATTTATAGACACCACTGTTAGTTAACTGTTCAACGTTTAGCATACAACTCTATGAGGTACAACCGTTACAGAAATCTTACTACGATGAGATGGTGGTCAGTAGGTTAATGAATTGTGTTATTTAAGTTAAAAAATCATTAAAAAAAATACACATGTATGTTGCTTAAATGTTTTATCATGAAAAAATACATATTTATTCCAATGTTATCACATATACCAATGATACCACTTAACCACAGGTCTATTAACTGATGTTTATTTTTCTTCATTTCATAAGCTCTACTCATAAATGGTCTAATCAATAATGCCCTACATGGGTTGCCTGAGCCTGGGAAACACTCAGTGAGAATTAATCTCAGTGTAAACTCTTTCTGTTTTGCATGTTTGCTTGTCATTGTGGTGCTGGCAAGTGAAGCCAAAGCCTTGCACGCTGCCACGGAGCCCCGTTTCCATACTTAAGCCTCTTTCCCAATCATGTCCAGTTATCTCTTCTATACCCAGGGTGACAGCTGCGGTGTCAGATAGCCACTTGTCTCTATTCTTTCCAGAGAACACAACTTCATGGAAGTAAGTAACTCCCTTTTCACCCACACATTGACTCCATTTAGGAGTTACAGGGTGAAATCATGTAATTACTGCCACACTGCGCACTGATCGGCAATAGGAGGAAACTGCAACGTTGAGAGCTCATGGCAAATAGCCATGCAGACAGATCACTCTGCAGGGAGTATGCCTTCATAAACAGAGGTGTTTCCAGAGGGAGTGGAAGGCAGCAGTGATGGAGGGGTTACCCCATGGGCTAAGAAAACAGCCTTCGTATTACAGACAAACCATCTATGTGTCTCCTCTAGAGGCAGTCTCCAAGGGAGGGGACGTCCGTCTTTCCACCATATTGCTCAGGAGAGAAGTGTTACGGAATTCTTCTCAGGACGGGAAGAATGTACTGCTCCCTTTATAGCTTGAGATCATTCTGGGAGTTTAATTCATAGTTACACTGGGAGATAATCTCTAATAGACAGGTTGGTAGAAAAATTACTAGCCTAGAAAAGCCTGCTTACAAGAAAATTGCCACAGAGAGATTCACAAATACGGTCTTCCACCTGAGTCTGTTCTGAACATTCTTAAAGATGCTACAAATAGGCAGGCAGAATACTGAATCCAGCCCATAGATTTACTTTTTATTATTTTTGTTTGCTTTGGGTACAGCAACTATGTCTCTGTTTATTACTGACCCCACTGTCCCCATGGTCTCTGGACCCTAGAGGGCATGCTACTGAACTGGCCGAATTTACAGTACCATTACAGCTTGATTTTGTATAGAAACTAGATACTCTTACAACAACCAGTATTCTTTTTTTTTATTAGATATTTTCTTAATTTACATGTAAATTTTTCCTTTCCCAGGTTCCCCTCCAAGTAACAAACAAACAAACAAAAACAACAAGAACAAACCCCTTTTGCCTCCCCCCTCCCCATGCCTGCCACCCCACCCTCTCCCACTTATTGGCCCTGGCATTCCCCTACACTGGGGCATAAAACCTTCACAAGGCTGAGGTCCTTTCCTCCTATTGATGATCGAATTTGCAATCCTCTACTATACACATGCTGCCAGAACATTCAGTCCCACCATGTATAGTCCTTGATTGGTGTTGGGTCCCTGGGAGCTCTGAGGGTACTAGTTAGTTCATATTGTTGTTCGTCCTAAGGGGCTGCAAACCCTTCAGCTCCATAGAACCTTTCTCTAACTCCTTCATTGGGGACAGTGTACTCAGTTCAATGGATGGCTGTGAGCCTCTACATCTATATTAGTCAGGTATTGTCAGAACCTCTCAGGAGATAGCAATATGCTTGTCCTTCCTTCAGTCTCTGCTCCATAGTTAATCTCTGTGGGTATTTGATTTCCCTTTTTAAGAAGGAATGAAATGTCCACCTTTTGGTCTTCCTTCTTCTTAAGTTTCTTGTGGTTTGTGGGTTGTTCTTCCTGTATTCCAAACTTCTGGGCTAATAACCACTTATCAGAGAATGCATACCATGTGTGTTCTTTTGTGATTGGGTTACCTCACTCAGGATGATACTCTCCAGATCCATCCATTTCCCTCAGAATTTCATAAATTCATTGTTTTTAATATCTGAGAAGTACTCCATTGTGTAGATGTACCACAGTTTCTGTATTCATTCCTCTGTTGACGGACATCTGGGTTGTTTCCAGTTTCTGGCTATTATAAATAAGGCTGCTAAGGTGGAGCATGTGTCCTTATTACATGATGGAGCATCTTCTGGGTATATGCCCAGGAGTGGTATGGCTGGGTCCTCTGGTAGAACTATGTCCAATTTCTGGAGGAACCGCCACACTGATTTCCAGAGTGGTTGTACCAGTTTGCAATCCCACCAGCAGTGAAGTAGTGTTCCTCTTTCTCCACAACCTCTCCAGTATCTGCTGTCAACTGAGTCTTTTATCCTAGCTACTCTGACTGGTGTGAGGTGGAATCTGAGAGTTGTTTTGATTTGCATTTCCCTGATGACTAAGGATGTTGAACATTTCTTTAGGTGTTTCTCAGCCATTTGGAGTTCATCAGTAGATAATTCTTTGTTTAGCTCTATACCCCATTTTTTAATAGGGTTATTTGGTTCTCTGGAGACTGACTTCTTGAGTTCTTTGTATACATTGAATATTAGCCCTCTATCAGATATAGGAACAACCAGTATTCTTCTGAGAAGGTATTCATCGTAACTGAGTATCCTAAGTTCATCTGCCATGGAGAAACAGGTAGGACTTAGAAAGACTAAGGATGATACTGAAAAATATCTAGGGCCACTGAGGTGGCTCAGCCAGTAGAAGGGCTTGCTGCACAAGTCTAGCAACCCCAGTTTGTGCCCCAGAACCCACATAAGATAGAAGAAAGCAAACCAACTCCGCAAAGTTTCCTTCTGATCTCCACATGTACACACAGGCATGCTATGGCCCTCAGGCCTACACACACACACATACACACACACTCTTTTAATTAGCATTCCTAAGAACAATATGTATAGTCTTGATGAGACATATATCCTTGGGAGCCAATCTCTCCAGGTTCTGAGTCTGTAAGTATAGAAATGGAGGCCCAGGAATCTGTGCTCAGCAAGCATTTGAGGTGACAGGATATCAGGCCCTCTTGGCACAATCGTACAAGGCAAGAACTAACATTTTTCCTACTGTGCAAATGAAGCAATCAAAGGGAAGGGAAGTGAAGGATTAAGAAGACAGTGCCTATAAAGCTAGGAAGGGGAGCGACCAGGATGAAAAGCTAGGCCATCTCTACAACCAGGTCCCTGTGCTCTACTACTGTAGGAGCCCATAGGAGGCACTAAACACAAGCTCAAGGCATGCTGCTCCTCACTTAGGCAAAACTCTCTACCCAAGTATTTCCACTATCACCTCCATTACCAGCTTCCCTGTAAGAATGAGGCGTACACTTTACAAGTAGAGAAACTAAAGAAGAGGGAGGACAGAGGCCTAACTCGCAGCCCCGTTCTGAAGCATGAGTGGGTGTTTTATAAACTCTCCGACAGTGTGAAATAAAAAGGTCCTTGAAAAGATAAAACAATTGTTGATTAATCTAAGGCTATTCCAACCCATTTTCTACACAGTTATCTAAAGCTACAGAATTAGGATCAAAATGAGAGATTTCTCTTACAAAGTTGAAAGCCCACGCCAGCAAGGCAGGGTCCTTAGACAGCAAAAGCATGACCCACTAAAGGTAAAATTGACGAACTGAGCCTCATCACAGTTCACAAACCTTTGCTCTGTAATAGCTTATGTGAGGAAGACTAAAAAGTCAGCCAGGTGTGCTGACACATCCCTGAAACCCCAGCACTTGGGACACTCAGGTAGGAGTAAAGTTTGTGGTCATCACTGGTACTTAATAAACTCAAGATTAGCCTGGACTTTATAGCAGGGCCCAGCCTCAAAAGGAAAGAAAGGAAGAGAGGGAGAGGAAGAAAGGGGAGAAGAGAGGAAATATGATTTTAAAAAAGAGACAAAGTATGGAGTAAGAAAAAAAATTCTATTTTGTGAGTCAGCTTTCCCTCTCTATAACAAAACACCAGAGCTCATCAACTAACAAGCAGGAAAGGTTTACCTTGCTGCACACCTCAGAGGTCTCAATCTATGCCGAGACCATACAGCACACCTGGAAACCCAGGGTAAAAAGATGAAGTTCACCTCCTGGCACCCAGAAAACAGACACAAAGGAGGACACTGGAGAGGGGGCTCAATACCCCTTCCAAGAGCATGCCAACCATGAGTGACCTAACCCCCTTCTACTAGGCTCCAACTCAGACTCTACCAATAGAGGAAGGGGCTGAGCCAAGGCTTCAATACATGGGTCTTGGGAAATATCCATGTCTGAACTATACAAGATTAATGCCAAGACCATTAAAAAATTCTTGAAACTCATCATAGTAACTGTTTCCATTGGAGAAAACTGAATCAAGTGTATAAGGGATCTCTTTGCATTGGTCCTCACTATCTAGAGCAGGCTGGTCTCAAATTTACAGAAATCTGCCTGCCTCTTCTTCCTAAGCCCTGGGATTGAGCATGAGTCACTGTGCCTTACTTTGCCTTAGGATCTTTGACCTGCCAAATAAAGCTATGTCTTTATGCTCATGAGAATGTACAGTCTGGCCAACTATCTACAGCTGGTAAAAGAATAAAACAAATGAGAAGTCAACCTCTATATATCTCATGTCTAATTACAAACACACATATTCAGACACACTGATATAGTCACACACATACAAAACACACATATATGTACAGTGCAGACAATCTAAATTCTGTAAGATATAACCCAGAATGTCAATAGTGGGTTCTTCTGGAAAGTGAGATTATATGTGGTTTACATAATTGTATTAATTTTTCTTATCTCTGTATCATTTCTATAAGTGTCATTGGTATTTCACAGTTTTAATCAGAAGGAAAAAAATGACTGGTCAATGGAGAGTGCTTCCCCCCACCCCTTATTAATACACTCCATCTTAATGGCGCAATTATAATTATATTAAATATACTCAGTCAACCAATCTGCTAATGAATGGATATATAGTTTGCTTCCAGGTTTTCAGTGTAAAAATCAGCATGCAAAGATTATGCTTCTAAGTAGATATCTAATCATAATCATGATTCTGTCCTTCAGTTTAAAAGAAGAAATTGCCAGAAGTACAACGTTGGATCAAGAGATATATACACACAGGCTTCTGGGCTCCCAAAAAGCTGCACCAATATCCCAGCAGTGGATGATGCATTCCAGCATTGCGCACCCACGCTACTAAGTATCAGAGGATTAATGTGCTCTTGCACTTTCTAGAAATTCACTGTTGAGGGGGAAACTGTTTCTAGCAGCAGACCAAACTACAAGTATTTGTCCATTAAGTTAAAACAAAACTGTCAATCCTATTTACATTGCAGATTTCTGCCAGATCTACACAGATCCTAGCACCCCTGTAGGAATCTGAACTCAATCCAAAGATGTTTATTCTGTAAATATTTATGGATTCATGTCCCCAATATTGTCTCAGCCAACCTCCCCAGCAAGAGCTGGATAAGGGCGGACATGCCTTTTGGCAGTAACCCCCTCCTATGGGAACATGGGTACAGATGAGATGCCGTGGCTGTGAGCTGCTGTGAGGCCCGGGGAGCAGTTTACCGTTTGTGCACCTATAACACATCTATAATATCTATTAAGCCCACAATACGGATGATGACAACTTCCACGACAACTGTCTCAATATTCTTTTCGCTTTCACAAGGAGGAAAATGAGGTTGGCAGAGGTGGGCCTCAAACCCACAGAGCCTTGGTGCCTGCTTCAAGCTCTTTCTCTAATGCTGTGTGTCAGTTGGGAGGCTTTCCACATGCTGACTGGAAGCCAGGGACACCTTAATTCTCACAATTATACTTAATCAAAGCAATCTGCAATTTGAGACTTAAGTCTACATGCTCAAAATATACTTGTTTTATAGATGTCTGTCTGGTTACAGAAAGCAGATATTTTAAGTTGCAAGGCTAACAGCGAATAGGTTTATCTCTAACTCAGAAGATGATGAACGATTGATTGTAAATCTCTACTCCAGTACCCGGCTTCTGATTGCATTAGACAGAGGGCATGAAGACTAATTAAAAGCACTCATACGTTCATCACTGTTGATTGTGCATAATCCACTGCTGAAGGTGCAAGTGTGGTACGGTCTCCAAAGTGACAGCAGAAACAGATGGATTCCATGCAGAACCCCCATAGGGGATTTGTCTTGATTTCAGCATAAACGGGCTTTCTCTAATAACCTAAATCACAAACAGAATGACAGGCAGAAAACCCTAGGCCAAATTTTACTATTCTATCTGAGCAGGGCCTGGTCAGGCCTGGTCTCATGGCATGTGATCAATAAATAATTATGGTAGATTGGTAAATAGGTCTGCAGGAATTCTATAAATGTTTTCAAAACTAATTTTTCTAGATGCCCATGTAATTGGAAGTTATGATATGCATTCCACTGAGCTAAAGGCAATGCATCCAGTAGATTCCCTACATAGACCTAAAGCTGACTCTCTCATATAAATGGTCCAGTGCTTTAGCAAGTGGCTCCTGGTTTCTCCCCACTCTTTACAGCAGTCATAGGGCAGTTATTATGGGTGAGGGTACCCCTCTTTCCTCCTTAGGAAGAACCTGCTCACCTGGCCTCCACTGAAAAGACAGGAGATGGGGAAGGAAGGAAGGAAGGAAGGAAGGAAGGAAGGAAGGAAGGAAGGAAGGAAGGAAGGAGGGAGGGAGGGAGGGAGGGAGGGAGGGAAGGAAGGAAGGAGATTAAAATTGATGAAAGAAGACATCTGAGATTATACCTTTCAATTCACGTGACTGACAAAGGATTCGATGATGGGAATGAACTCAAAAAATGCATAATCTAAACTAACAGCAAGGAAAAGGACCTTTAGAGTTACTGGGATTCAGGACAGGGATTATAAAGCTCAGATAGAAAAGGAAAAATTAATGAAGATTCTGAACTTGAAAAGCTGCTCTGGTTTAAGCAGTCAAATGACAAAACCAAGAAAAAACAGGGAAATCCAACAGGGGAAAACTATAAAACAGGCATTAAAAAGGAATCTCTGGTTTATTTATTATTGGGGTGGCGCTTCAGTGTGTCATGGTGCCAAGTGATGTCACAGACAGTTCTGTAGTGTCTGTGCTCCCCACCCTCCTTTATGAGGCTCTCAGGGGTGGAAGCGGACCATGGGGCTTTGCAGTGCTCGTACTCACTGAGCCCTCTCAGCCCTGAAAGCAATCACATGGCATGGATTTCTGTGATGCCACGTGTCTACTGTGTCTTTCTTCCACATGAATTATCAATGAGCAAAGTTCACGCTTTCTAATCTACAGTATCCTTATGCTGACTTTCATTCTTCCAAATTCATGCTTTCATTACCTTACTTCCTTCTTAATACATCTCTTATCAGGCCTGGGAAATCCAGGTTCCATCTCTACAGTTACTAAAGAAATCTAGATACAGATCAGTGGGCCTCCAATTGCCCATCAAGGAATATGATGCTGAAGAAGCCACACATTGTTCCTGTTCTTACTGGGCTCAGGCTAAAGTGGA
>JADRCD010195439.1:0-24424 GCA_019843815.1 Montemys delectorum | reverse complement strand
ACTCTCTAGGACATAGAACTTTCACAGGACCAAAGGTCTCTCCTCCCATTGATGACCCACTAAGACATCCTCTACTATACATATGCTGCTGGGGCCATTAGTCCCACCATGTGCAATCTTTGGTTGATGGTTTAGTCCCTGGGAGCTCTGAGGGTTCTAGTTAGTTCATATTGTTGTTCATCCTAAGGGGCTGCAAACCCTTCAGCTCCTTGGGTCCTTTCTCTAGCTCCTTCATTGGGGACTCTGTGCTCAGTCTAATGGATGGCTGTGAACCTCTACTTCTGTATTAGTCAGGTACTATCAGGAGACAGCTATATCCACAATAGTGTCTGGATTTGATAATTGAATATGGGAAGGATTCCCAGATAGAGCAAGCTCTGGATTGTCCTTCTTTCAGTCTCCATAGTTTGTCCCTGCAACTCTTTCCATGGGTATTTTGTTCCCCCTTTTAAGAAGTATCCAGACTTTGCACTTCCTTCTTGAGTTTCTTATGGTTTGTGGATTGTATTTTGGGTATTCTGTGCTTCTGGGCTAATATCCACTTATCAGAGAGTGCATACCATGGTTTTTTTTTTTTTTTTTTTTTTTTTTTTATAGTGATTGGCTTACCTTACTCACCATCATATGAATTTATGAAATTCCCTAAAACTTTCATTAATTCATTGTTTTTAATAGCTGAGTAGTACTCCATTGTGTAGATGTACCACAGTTTCTGTATCCATTCTTCTGTTGAGGGACATCTGGGTTGTTTCCAGTTTCTGGCTATTATAAATAAGGCTGCTATGAACATAGTGGAGCGTGTATCCTTATTACATGTTGGAGCATCTTCTGGGTATATGCCCTGGAGTGGTATAGCTGGGTCCTCTGGTAGTACTATGTTTCTCTTTTTCCTGTCCTTTGTTGTTGTTTTATTCTGTTCTTTTTTTCCCCCTTTTCTATTCTTAATCCTTTGCACAATCTGTCAGTGTTGGAAAGCCCAAGGACTCCTTCCTATGAGACTCTTTTACTTTTGCTTGGTTAGGAAGATTCATCTTTACATGTTGCTTTACACGTTGACTCAATGCAGATGTTGTGCTCACAGTCAGAGCTTCTCCAAGGTCCTCATTTGCCTGTTTGTAAATACCTCTTCAGTATATCTCTTAGGGCATTCTACTAGTGTCTCAAGAATAACATGCCAACAGCCAGATTCTACATTTCTTTCTCAGGGCAACTTTTCTCACAGAATCACTGACTTTAGAAAATGACACCACTCTGTTTTTTAAAAACATTGATTCCTGTGTAACTTTCCACATCCAATTCACTAGCAAGTCCATTTTCATAATTCTACTAACAAAATTTCCCCAGAGTCCCAATCTGTCCTGCCATCTCCCTGTCCCCAGGAACCAGTGCTTTGCCTATCTGAACAATTTGATTCCAGCCTCCCAACTGGCTTTTCTTTTGATGCAGATTGTATTGGATTATCCCCCAATGGAGGCTCAATAGTGACTTAAAATAACATCAGAAGTTTCTTTACTTCCTCAGGAGAGTCCCCCTGCCTCCTTGCTCAGGTCACTGTAGTCCATCCCCGCCTCACCCCCATTTCTGTGGAGGCCTCTGCAGGAGGTGTTGCCTCTAGCCAGGGTGCTTCTTTAAATTCCCTTCCTGGTGTGCTCTCATTGTCATTTATTAAGATTTCAGCTTAGTGCTCCCTGCTTCAGAAACTACTCCATACCATCTCAAGGCTTTACTGTTGATTTAGTTACTAATTGGGCCTGGGTAATACTTCCTCCCTGTGAAGGAAGAAAGCTTGCATGCTCCATTGTGAGACTCTGGTCAGGCTTAACTTACAGGAGACCCCCTGAGTGAATAAAGCAGAGCCTAAGATCAATGCAAAAGCAAGAGGAATTTTATTGTTCCAGCATGCTGGGAGTCACCCTGCACAAAAAGGACAGAGAACACCCTGCACATCATGTTTGGTGAGTTTTTATACAGTTTTCAGAGCAGCAGCCATTAGGCACAATGTGATTGGCAGAACAGTGTGACTTTTAAACTAATTGGTCTTTAGGGAATGAAGTGGCAAGGACTTCCCTTGTCTGTAGGTGGCCAAAGGTTGCAGCAAGTGTCTAAGCACTCTGGGCCTCCCCAACATGCAGGTGGTGGATGGTCGGTCCCCCCCCCTCCATGTGATTTGAGGAATGTAATGAAGCCTCTCCCTTCTGGATGGGAGGGGTGCCTAAGTGCTCCATGACCTTTCTCTTCCAGGAGGGGAGGGGTCTGGTGGGATTTTCCAAATGCCCTGAGCTGACATCTTCACCATCCATTGTGGTCATGATGAGCCATGCTTCTCTCTCCTCCTCAGCATCTCTGAGTGCTTCTCTCTGGATAGTTATCTCAGACTGGCTCGAATCCTGGCTCCTCAGGGCATCATCAGCATTTTTTTTAAACCAGTTTTTTTTTTTTTTTTTTTTCCTGGACTACAAAGAGCTGGATGGCAAGGTCAGCCTAGGCGTTCTTAGAATGATAAGTTTATGGCTTCCAGTGGGATCTCACACTAAGAAGGACCTCACTAAATACCTCTTGAATTGTGCTGGTTCCCCCTGAGCTTCTTTAGATCTTCATTTTAGCAACCATTACCTGACAGTGTCTTAGTTTTTGTGGTTAAAAACCAAGGTTCAGAGAAAATTGCTAGAGAGGAGGCATAAAGATCTAAATAACAACCAAGGGGAGGCAGGAAGCTGCTAACTGCTGACTTGGTTGTTGCAGGCTCTCACAAACTCACAGCAGACTATGTTACCTGCTCAAGACCTGCCCTGGATCAAGCCTCTCAAATGTTCAGCATGGTTAAAGGAGGGGTCCCTGAGGCCCAACCCCATGTCTAGCTTAGGAGATGTTGAGGGTTAATGTCTGCCAAGGGAGAAAGATTCACTCTTAGAGAGAAAGATTGACTCTCTAAAGGAGAATAGGCACTGGTATACAGTGGGTGGTTCCATAACTGTGCAGGAATGGGCAGCATGAATTGGACTTGGCTCTTCTAACTACATGAAAAAAAAAAGAAAAGAAGAGAAGAGAAGAGAAAACAAAAGAGAAGGGAATGAAGGGAAGGGAAGGGAAAGGAAGGAAAGGAAAGGAAAGAAAAGGAAAAGAGAAGAACATAAATTTAGGGCATTGTGTTGTCCAATTTTATGTTAACCTGACACAAGCTAGAATCATTGGAAATGCCTCGATAAGATTTGCCTGTAGTTAAGTCTGTAGTGTGTTTTCCTTATTAGTGATTAATTTGGAGGGCCCAGTCCATTGTGGTTGGAGTCACCCATGGGCAAGTTGTCCTTGAGCATATAAAGAAGCAGGCTAAGCAAGCCATGAGGCTGTATGTACTGTCAGAATCATGGGTTCTGTTTCAGTTTTTCATCTCTCCATGTCCCTGCCCTGCTTGAGTTCCTGTTCTAACTTCATTAATGATGGACTATGCTGTGGAACTATAAAATGAAATAAATCCTTTCCTTCCCAAGTTGCTTTTAGTCATGGATTTTTAATACATTAAAAACGTTAGAGTATTAACCATAGTGCCCCTGACAGGAACTAGGGGGACATAGGAGAATAAATAAAAATATTGTAATTCCAGAAGCTACATGGGATGTTCTTTGCCATGTTTCTTTCTGGGCCATAACTTGGTTCCTCTTGAAGATTTTTCTTTTTCTTTACTTTTTTTTCTTTTCTCAATCTTTTCTCTTTCCTTACAGTCACAAATATACTTTTGCCTTGAGTTTCATTTCCTTTCAAATTTGCATTTCTTCACAGCTCACTTAGAATTTTCCAAATGGTATTCAGAAGTGATTTCTCTTTTCTGATCTTCCTTTACTTATTTATACATTCTTTTCCTGCCCTATCTGTTTTCTGACTTAAGGGAAAACATTTTGTTTTAATAATTTGTTGAATAATAATGAGCAAATTATAAAAGGGTGAACAATTTTTATCATCTCTTCTGATAGAATAGCTTAGTATATCATCACATCTACCAGTTCACTTGGCATAAATGAGTTCATTTCAGGTTGTGAAAAACAGCTTAATAAATTCAGAAACAAATCAAAACCGATGAGAGATGTGGGGGCCATTAATTTCCAAGGAGACTTAGGAACAAGCTGGAAATATCTTCAGAGAGGTTTGGAAATAGCTTTTTCAATGTTGTGGCCTGTGAGGGGAAATATCTGAAGCCAAATGCTTATTTTCAATCTGTTAGCTTGTTAATGCCAGTGTGGACAAGCTCACATGATTTGGCTATTGACCTAGACATAAGTTGCTCTTTGTACAGACTCTTAGCTTCTCTTAAGGCTTATTTACTGTAGTATCAACCAAAATCTTGATTAAATAGACAACATCAAATTCATTTTGAATAATAGAGTATTTAATATCTATATTATATGATACTACATTTAATCTATAACAATTGTATAGTAATAATCACATATAAATATATCATCTATATATAATTATATTTTATATTTTATATATGACATATTACTTGTATAATATGTATTTGTATATATTATATGGATTAATTACATATAACACATCATACAAGTTACATAATATATAAGATATACTATAAATACTATGCTATAAATACAGCCTTCAGTGTTATGTTTTACATGTGAGTGAAAAAGATAAATTAAGGAAAAATGAAAATTGCAAAGAAGAGAATATATTAGACCCTGAGAGTAGACATTAGGTATTTTTTTTCCTAAGCTGATGCTTCTCTACAAGGCATTCCTGGAACAAACATGAATGAGCCTTAATGCTGACCAGATGGCATTTTAGTAGAGAAGTGAGACATACAAAATCAAATGCAAGTCCTATAGATGTGCTACAGAAACAGGGAATAAGAATTATTTGTTTTAGCTAATAGAGTCAGGAGATACTCAGGGAAGAGGTAGGTTTACAGCTTGGAAAAGGGGGTGCTTTTTAAATAAAGCATACTTGCTGATAGGGAAGCTACTAGCTAGTAAGAGATCGAAGGTGAACCACACAAAACAGGAGTAGAAAAGAATAACCCCAGATTGCTTGGGGATCCTGAATGATTCTGGAAAAGAGGTTGAAAATCCATATTGACCAAGTACAGTATTATGAAATAACATTGAGAATAGTTATAGTAGCCCTGCAATAGTAAGAACAGTACTATAGCAGCTTTCTTCGGGTTTTACAAGCATTAGAAATCAAGAATGAAAGGTCTCCTGTAGCACTAGTACCCAGTGTGCGCAGTGACAGCTGTGTTGATTAACACTGAGGAGCGAAAGGAGCTATTCCATAATCATGGCCACTGGAAAGTTTGGAGACATGCATGTTTGAGGGGTTGGGTTCAAGGGAGACTTGAAGCAGCCGAGACACCAGAAACAATTACAGTGTGATCTGTGCTTGAATTCTGTGGTCTGAGTTTTCTCTGTCTTCTTTCCTTAGATAGAAGTTAGGCATTGGTAGTCGTGAGAGAAGAGATGATGGCAGAGCAGTGGAGCCTATGGTCATTCAGTTTTATTTCCTGTCAGTCTCCACTCTGGCTTCCACATTCCAGTACAGAATCTAAAAATACCTAGCAGATTGTCTGAATAAGGAGTGATAATTCAAGGTAGAA
Organism: Montemys delectorum; assembly: GCA_019843815.1. NCBI lineage: Eukaryota > Metazoa > Chordata > Mammalia > Rodentia > Muridae > Montemys > Montemys delectorum. The sequence goes on along the minus strand of JADRCD010195439.1, from coordinate 18,822 downwards.
GGGATAAAATAAACACCAGACTTGTTAGCTGCAGAGGATTGCATAGAACTTAAAGCTCCCTAATGAGTCCTTTCTTCTCCGAAAACAGAGGCTTCTGCTTTTTAGGTTCATACTTGTGCAAAATTGTTAGATCTCTTAAATCCCCATTGCTGTCACTTCTGACCCCATCCCTGAGTGCCTAAATGATACTGGGTCACCATCAGGCACTGTATTTGAGGAAATAACAAGGCAGGGACTTTCTGGTATAAGAGTGATGTTTCCTTCTGACTTTTTCTTTTTTGTCATGTCCAGTGTCCCTGGGAAAACTAATGGGTTTTTTTGACATGTAGTTAGTTGGTTACTAATCTCTGCAAAATGCTAATTTGACACAAAAAGGCCATTTCTTCCTGGTTTGATGTTAGATTGTAAGACTCTGATGAGCCTTAGCTTACTGGGACCCCTGAGGGAACAATGGGGAGCTGGGGATCCATGCAAAAGCAAGAGGACTTTATTGTTACAACACATTGTGATCATCTGGACCTGAAGAAGAGGTGGTGACCCTGGGTGGCCCACTAGGGGAGTTTTTATACAGTTTCCAGGGGCAGAAGAGAGCATCAGCAACTAGGCACAATATGATTGGTGGAACAGTGCCCCCTTTAAACTAATTGGTCTTTAGGGAATGAGGTAGTAGGGGCTTAATCAGCTTCTCACTTCCAGCCTATGTGTTCTCTGACCTGTCTCTTCCAAGGGGGGAGGGGTGCTTGGTGGAATTTTCCAATGACTCCAAGCTGACCACTTCAAGACATCAGCCTGGCTCTGAAAGCCTCACTGTAACTGCTAGCTGCACAGCTTGATGGTGAGTCCATCACTTAGCTGTGGCGTGTACAGCTTCAACAAGCCAAGCTATTCCTTTTAGATTTTTCTGGCTTGAATAGAGAGTAAAAGTAACCTGCAATTAGTATGTCAAATATATCTTGTTGTGATAATTAAAATTACAGTCAGGCCCAGTTTCCTTGGCTAGGAAGGTTGGACTCCAGAGCCAGACAGCAACTGTCTGCAGGTGTCTGTCTTTATGTAGCTTTAACTGAGACTCAGAAAATTGAACTCTAAAGCAATTCAGTGGGGAAAGTCATGTGAGAATGTGCTAAGGGAGAGTAATAATCGCTACTGTGTTAAACATTTTGTTAAACAATTTATCTAAACCCTACAACAATCCACTGAAAGAAGTACCTCTCTACACCTCCTATAAAGAGAAATAGGCTGAATTTGGGAGGTCTGAGGAAAGTCCACTAACTGGCATGCAGCAGCATCAGGTTTCTCTTCCTCTTTTGGTTTCCCTGTGAATGGAGCTCTTCCTGATAATGCTGTACTGAGGAAATGTGGTATGAGGTACAAATTCCTTGTCTTTTTTTCCTCAATCTTTTAATTTAAACTTGCTGAGGTGCTATTTCCCTAGTAAATGAGAGGAAGACCATTGCCCCTTTGCTTCAGGACTCCTCCCAGAAGTTATCCTCCCAGATGCTTGCTCTAGCATCTGGTGCTGTGGTAGTATGCATGCAGTGCTGATTTTCCCAATGTGAGAGTGCACTGGGAAACTCAACCTTCTAGGGTTGTTGTGGGGTTTAAAGAACCCGTTCTGACAAATTGCTTAACAAAATAGTGACTTCGATGGGTGGGTATTACCCCATATTATAGAAGGAACAGATGAAGACTGACAAAGTGTCTGTGGCCTTCCACAGTACGTGAGGTCAGGCCACGACAGTACTGGACTCAATGCAGGTCAATTAAAGCTGACTGGTCACCTCTGCTCTCAGTACTGTGCCAACTTTACGTTTTCTCTTTCTAAAATTAACAAGTGTATTAGATGGCCTATCTTTTTACTAGAAATAGTTTATCACCTGTGCCATTCCTAGCATAGTGTGTGTAATCCATATTTTGTATCTCTTGAACACTGTATAAATCAAGCAATTAGAATATGAAGGGGGATTTTTGGAAGTTACTTCAAGGGCTTGTTTTTATGTGGATGTTAGGTTAATTGGAGTGACTAAATTGTGAGATTTGTTCATACTCATAGGGTCTCTTTTTCTTATTAAAAAAGTGGTAGTTTTCTTTATACAGATGTATTCTGCAAGAGTGAAAAAAATCTTGCTGCTTTTGAAACATGACCTCAGCACAAACTCATCCTAGCTACAGAATATTGACCGACCTCAGGGGTGTCCTGTGTGGTCTTGGTTGTTTGGCTCTGGCTCTGCATTGAGTTTTGTAAAGGTTACTTAATTTCTCTAATTTTTTAAAAATTTGTTTTCTTTTTGTTTTCTTAATGAATGGAGTTGCATACTAATATGTTTACTTTTTACCCAGAAATGTAAGGGCCCCTTAGAATTAAGCATTTTCTTATTACAGAATACAAATATAGAAGAGTTTCAAAAGGGAAGACAAGGTTCTCCAAACTTTTAAATGCTGAAGCAGGAGGGTGCTGCCTTTGGAAGTTCCTTGAACAGATGTTTTATATTTCTAGAAATAGATGCCCAGGTCACTTTGTAACTGTAGAGGCAGTGTAACTATCCTGAGTGTCTTAGAAACAGGGTATGTTCCCTTTTTCAGTGTGGTATCTGAGCACTCCTTTTGCTAGACATGAGAGAAATACCTCTGGATGGTGAAGCCCAGAGAGGACATACTGAAGAGACACAGTTGTGCAGGCACCACCTCTCTTTTGAGACAGACTTCTCTCTGTAGGGTTTATCTACCATGCTTCTGTTTCCTTATCCGAGCATCTCATAGGAAACAACATGACAATGGGAGGGTGGTTAGTGCTGTCCAGTTTGAATCACTTAGGCCTGGGGTCTGTCTGAAAGCCTGCGTGACAGCTCGGATACCCACTACTATATAATACTTGCTTAGGTTGTAGTTAGCACAGTTTATTTTTAGGATGGAGGATTATTGAACGGGTTTCTGGAGGTGAGATGTTCTTTCTTTGCCTAAGGTGTTTCAGTACTCATTAATCCTGGTTCTTCAGGCTAAAGCTGAAGCTAGCACCTCAGGTAGGCTTGGGAAAGGGCTTGGTGTGGCTTATTTGAGTATTTCTGAGCAGCAGTAGTAATCATTGGAAAGACGATTCAGTGGTTGACTGTTTCTTAGAGACGTTCCTTGAGAGACCACCAGGTACACTTTGAAAATTTATTACAGCCTGAGACTCCTTTTCCTAATGTGTTGCTTTATGTATGTTTGTGAGGTAGTATATTTTTAAATGTAATTACTTGAGCTTTACCAAAACTTGTCATAATTTTTAAATATATATGACTCAAGTATGAAGTTCTTTTCTGAAAATTTTGGATATAGTTCATATATGCTATGATTTATTCAAGTTCTGTGGTCTTAAATATTCAGGGAACTGTATAGCAATCAACCTTATGTCATTTTAATTACTGTTTGTCCCTCATAAAGGAACAGCACACCTGTTAGCAATTATCCTGTTTCCTCTTCGTTTAGTGACTAGCATCCACTAATCTATGTGTTTCTCTCTGGATTTGCCTCTTGTGGACATTTCAAGCAGATAGACTTGTGTGGCATTATATGACCTTTCTGTTTGTGTCTTTTACTTCACACAGTGATTTTAAAGGTTCATTTGCTTTGTATAAGTAATCTGTCCAAGGCTGAGTAGTAGTTCATTGTGTGACACGTGTGTACACACACACACACACACACACACACACACACACACACACAGACACATACATACATTATATATAACATTTTATTTACCCACTTACCAGCTTATTAGCATTGAGCTATTCTCACATTTTTACTATTGTGAGTGATGCTACATTAACTTTTATTATAGTACTTATGTAGGCCCATGTTTTGAACTTGCATTGTTTTTTGTTATGCCTTTAGGATCTACCAAATTGGCTCCCAAAATGAATGTTCCATTTTATATTTACATGAGAAAATTTTAGTTTCTCCATGTCTTTGCCAACTTTTGCTATTGCCTGTATTGAGATCACAGCTACCTTAGGTGTGGGACAGTAGCTCATTATGGTTTTGATGTATATCTCCTTAATAACTAAAAGGTACAGTTTTAGATTATCAAATATGTTATCTGTATAAGTACCTATTCAAATCCTTTGATACTTTTTGAGTTGGGTAGTGGTATGATTTTAAAACAAAACATTTGGATTGTGATGACATTACCAGGTAGTGTGTTTCTGAGGAGCCATGAGCATCTGTTGTTCTCTTCCCTGGTAGAATTAAGACCTCGAGAAAACGTCTGCAGGCTGCTTGGCTGACTTGCTTGGCTGACTTGCTTGGCTGACTTGGTTTTGTGCTTCTTGTCATGAGTAGCTATGAGAAGAAGGCTCTCACTAACATCTTTTGTCTTAGACTGCTCAGTCTCTAGAACTGTGACAAACAAATTTTATTCATCATAATTTTCTCTGTTTCAGATATTCTATTGTAGCAACAGAGAGCGCATGTTTTATTGAGTCATAACAGTTCTCTATATGTAATCTAGGCAAACACTCTATGAGTAAGCTCCGGGCCAAGTTCTCTACATAGCCTAAGCACAAGCTGTTTTTCAAATATAATCTGCAAATGCTTTTTACATCCTGTCTCTGCAGTTTCTCATGAGTATTCTTTGAAGCACAGAATTGTTAATGTTGACAATAAAGTTCCTTTTACATTATTTAATTTTGCTTTTGGTGTCTGATCTGAGAAACTGGAATATTATTAAAGTTTTGATTGAAGTGCATGTTTTCTTGTAGGAGTTTTATAGTTTTAGTAATAACTTTTAAACCTTTGATTAATTTATTAGTATATGTTATGAAGCCAATTCAGACTTCCTTTTGTGTGAGTGCAGTGTATACATGGTGTGTGTGGTGTGTGTGTGTGTGTGTGTGTGTGTGTATACATGCGTTTGTGTGTCTACTTAGTGTCCCAGTACCATTGACTGCAAAGATTGTTTTTTCTGCAGTGGATGGCATTGTTACCTTGTCAGAACTCAGCAGGACCCATAAATAGATGTATACTAACTTTCAATTGTACTATACTAATCTATGTGTCCATTTTCACACTGGCTTAATTACCAAAGCATTTCTAATAAGTCTTCATAGATTTATGACTTTTGCAACTTTGTTCTTTCTGAAGTTTGTCTTATTTATTCTGGATCCCTTGGTTTTCCATTTACTTTAGGATAAAATTATTATTTCCAAAGAAGCTTTTTATTATTTTGATAGATTTTAGCATATCTATAGACCTTGTCTTTACCATATTTACAATGTTAAAATTTCTGATTAATACCAACTTGTTCAGGGCTTCTTTAATTTGGAAAATGCTTTGAAATTTTCTATTGGAAAAAAATAAAAGCTAGAAACTTACTTGTGAGTATGTTTTGGTTTTATTGTAATGGAATGTTTACTGTTGAAGGATCATTTGTTTCTGCCTTCATGCTGTGAAATATATTTATTTTGGGAGAAATCAGTTCTTTTCTGACAGGCTTATATCCATTGTTACAACATTCAAGAACATTTTATATATGTTCATGAACTCATTGATCTATTTACTAGAGCAGAACACATATATCTTGTTATACTCAGTCTTATCTTCTAAACATCACTATACCATTCTTTAGGTCCTGTCTTGGAAACAACAGTTGTCTTTAAATTATATGTATTTCAACATATTTACTAGAATCATCAAGGTGAGTGAAAATTCAACATGTATCTGAAGATGCAGTACACAGAATGGAACAGGTCTATTGATTGATTCATAGGGTGAGGAGAAAACAAATTTAGAAGACAGAATTTCCTGTAGAGATCATTCATCATGGAGTTGGAGGAGGAATTTCCTTGTGGTACTAATGTGGGAATATTGTCCTCCTTTATCTTTGAGAGACAGATTTGAGGTTTTCAATAGGACCCCCACAATGAGAAATTGGGTCCTGGAAGCCACCTTATTTGAAGTTTTTTTCAACTCAATGCTTCCCTTTTTCTTCTCCTATTAAAAGTTTAATCTCCTCTAAATAGCTTCAAGGAACAGCAAACAGGATGGCCAAAACTCTAACACCCCCATTTCCTACTTATTTGTTCAATTCAATGCTTTTTATAATGATCTAGCACAGCTGTAATTTACAGAATAATATTAGAGAGAATGAAGCTTCTACCATCTATCATAAATGCCCTCAAAGATATTTAGAGGAGGCTAAGTTATTATTAGGGGTAAGAAAAAGGTTCTTACAGATACACTCTGGCCTGCTGGGGCACAGGAAGATGTATGCTTCACCTGCTATGCAGAAAGCTACAGCAACTTCATCTTTCTTCCTTAGTGGATCATTTCAGAAAGTGACAAGGGCTATAAGCAATACTACTCAGGTGGCTGTTTCTAGATGTCTCAATTTCTGCAAGTAGGAATATCTTATTATGATTAAATGTTCCTGCTTCTAAATATTCTACAAAAGCATTGGCTATTGGGGGAGGATGTCTTGCCTGCTTGGCATAAAAAAATGATGAATTTAAATGGAAAGCCACACCTTGGGCATGACTAGCCCTGGTTGGCCTTGGTTGGCCCATGCTTGGGTCTCTATCCTTCTGCTTTGGAGACAACACTGCTGTCCTTATTAGGTTCCAGGCCAGAACACTGCACTCACATGAAGACTTACTTACTCATTGAGTCAGTATAGTCTGCCTACAGGGAACTGGGAAGACAGATAGCACTAGCCTTTGTCATTTAGACAACCTGCCTGTGACAACCTCTGCAAGCTCAGTTTTCAGTCAAATCCTTGGCGTCCCAGGGCTCCATTGTGAAGTCAACTCTTTTCTACCTGTGCTGGCTACTTTCCTGTCAAGTTGGCAGAATCCAAAGTCATATGAGAAGAAGAAACCTCAGTTTGGAGTTGCTGGTGGTGTTCAGTGGTGGCACTGGGTACTATAAGAAAGCAGGCTGAGCAAGCCAGTGAGTAGTACCTCTGCATGGCTTCTGCATCAGGTCCGGTCTCCGGGTTCCTCCTAGGTTTAAGATCCTTCCTTGCCTTCCCTCAGTGGACTGTGATACAGAATAATTAAGTCAGATAATCCTTTCTTCCTCAAGGTGCTGTTGGTCATGGTGTCTCATCCATGGAAAGACAGCTTTAATCATGTCACAGCTGTTTCCTTCTACAAGGGACGTCTGGCTACTCGGAAGCTTAACACAAATGTGGTAGTTTCATCTAGCAATGGAATTACTGAGTGATAAGCTAGGTAACTGTAAAAGTAAATAACAGCAATAATAGTGATAAATGCCTATTTTGATCACTTTTATTATCTTTGGATTATTTCATTTTATTTTTTAATTATGTGTATTTATGTGCCTCTCACTCTGTGCAGGTGAGTGCAGGTGACCACACAGGCCTGAGTGGAGCATCAGATCCTGGAGTTTTATGTAGTTGGGAGCTGCCTCATGTGTTGCTAGAAGCCAAACCCAGTTCTTCTGCAAGTGTGATACGTGCTCTTAATAGCTGAGCCACTTCTCTTGCTCCTAAGCACTTTTATATGGCAGAAACGGAGTCATTTGTCACATTCATGATTTAATTGCCATTAAAATACTCTAAATTGTACTTCTGAGAAGCTTCATGCTGCAGAAGTTTGAATAAGGCAGGTCATTGATACAAAGTCTATGACAAGGTCAGAATTTCTATTAGATAGTCTGATTCTTTAATACATATTCTGAGCTATTATAATTGCTTTGAAAAACATATGGAGTTGGGTCTGTACAGACTAGAGCTTTGTCTGTACAGATTGCAGTGTTAGCAGGGGAAGAGCAATTTCTGTGTCCTTTAGTCATGACGAACATGGCCAGCCCAAGATGACATTGATAGTAGGTAGGTTAATAAGCACCACGATCTTATCTTCTACTGGATCACATTCCTTAAGTTGCTTCTCACATATCCATCCTGAAGGGAAGCCAGAGCCTGACAGACTCCATTGATACTATCCATATAGATCAGAGATGTAGGGTAGGAAATATCCCTCACCAAAGGAGCATAGCCTTTGTCTTGTGGTGGAAGGATGTACCCAAGGCTAAACTATAGGCTCCTGGGAAGTAAACCTACTATTATCATTCTTTTCTTTCCATTTCTTTTCATTGACCATTATTGCCTGGTTTCAGTGACAAGCTTAAAGGCAGGTGCAACAGATTGATATAGTGTTCTGGGGCACAAAGTTGGAGGTCAGAGCAAACCTAGATCTCTTACAGAGCCTCTTTGTGACTCCATTCCTGAACGATAGCCTCAGAAGACACATTACAGTGGCTTTGAGATCTTAGTCAACAACTACATTTAGGCTTGCCTACTTCGTGTGCACATCTTTCCTTGACACAGAAACATGACATTTTTACACATCATGTGATTCCAGTTTTCATGAAGAACTTTGCATATGTTTTGTTGCCTTTTAAGTAAAAACTAATATTTTTGTCTTCCCACATCTGGATGTCTTGTATGCTTTGAAAATCCTCAATCCTGAATGGGCATAACGTGTAGTTGTTTCTCTGTGCCTACACCTGAGATCTGGGGCATTGTGTCCTTTGGATGCTCCTTTCTCTGCTCAACTTACTGAAAGTTCAGCATTTTCTTTGTCTCATTAAAGTTTAATTTGCTGTAACATTGCCAGGTCCTGCTGTGGCTATATTTAAATGGCTTTCTGTCATACTTTGCATTGTTCCGTTTGAGGACTCTGGAGCAGTAAATGCCTTTACTTGTGCCAACAGCCATGAAGGGCAGGTGGGCTGTATAGGTGGGATTTGTCTGTTCATTGATTTTGCTTCTCTGCAAAGCTTGTGAAGAGTGAGGGTGGGACGGGCATATTGGAACAAAGGAACCACTAGAAAACAAGTATTTAAGGGCTTGGTGCTTCTTCAACTTTTGGGAAGTCAATGAATTGTATTTTTAAAGCTAGAATTCACTTATAAATATAAGCAGTGGAAATATTTCTGAACTCTGTTTTTCTGTAACTGGTACAAAAACTGCAGTGGTGTTTTAAAACCAAGCCCACATCCATGAAAAATATTTACAAAAGTCAAAAGCTAGAGTGAATTACATCACTGAGAAAAGTGGGCATTGCTTTGTCAAGGAATTGACAAAGGCCTGATAGAGGGGAAAAAAGGAGTGAGAACGAGCCCTTCCCCTTTCTCCAGCAAGCTTCATAGGGCAGCCAGTTGGTCTTGAGAAGAAAGCAGATAGGAAGGAGGCAAGAATGTTAAGTACATTTTGTTAGTCAGTGTGTCTTCTAGAAGAGTCCCTCCTCCTAAGGAGATGCTAAAGTTCACCTGGTATCTTGAAGCACAATGGTGAGGGTGAATACCAACAGTACAAAGTTTGTTTATTCAGCAGCCAATGAATAAAGAGGCAATAAAACTGAAACAAAACCCAAGAAGAGGGGCCAGGAGATCACTAGGTCACAAGTGCTTATTATGTACACATGAGTAAGGGATTTGAGTTTGATGCTTATCACTCATGAAAAAACCTGACCAGAGTGAAGTACTCTTATAATCCCAGTTTTAGTGTGGTACAAAGCCAGAATTCCTGGGGCTTGTTGGCCAGAGGGTCTAGCCTGATTGGAGGGCCTCAAGTCTCACTGAGACACTGCTTGAGAAATAAGGTAAATAGTTCTTGTGGTATGACACCTTCATAGTCACACATGCTAATGTGGATATATGCAGATACATATAGGCATACATACAAAACACCAAAGGATAAGTCTAACCAAAGAGATAAAAGATCTCTAAAATGAAAATTTGAAGATACTAAGGAAACAAAGTGAAGAAGACACTAGGAAATTGGAAGACCTTTTATATGCATGGTTTGGCAGAATTAACAAGAAAATGGCTATATTACTCAAAGTAATCTACATATTCAATACAATCTTATTATATTCAATACACCCCCATCAAGTTTCTAATTATATTCTCAATGGAACTCAAAAGAACTATCCTAAAATTCATATGTAAATACAAATGATTATGAATAGCCAATCTAAACACAATAAAGAAAATGAAAAAAAAAAAAAAAAAAGGAGGTCTATTCAAGAGCAAATCCACCACACCTCGAGGGAAATCCATCAATCCATTCTGAAAAGCAGCTCATATTTTCTGCTGCTTAGTACATTTCAGTGCACTTTGGCTCAGCTGCCCTGGTGGGCTGGCATCTGTTGGCTCTTGTTTTCATTGCTGTCTCTAGATCTGCACGATCTCCTCTTCTTGGCTTCAGTCTTGTTCTTGAGATTGGGCCCTTTCATTTTTTTCTCACTCAGATTTTCCAAACAGCACAGGATTGCTCTTTTCAGCTTAAAAATGAACCTTCTATTATATTATTCCAGAATAAATACTAGAAAGTGAAAGGGTTCCTGAACAAGTAGAAGGTCCATAGCAGGCTAGAAGGTGCTGTGCTTATTTTATCAGAAATTATATATCATTGGACTTGACCTAGTCTTGTATTTCTCAGTGGAGTTTACTCTGATGTAGCCACTGAATATTAAGTAGTTCCTTACACTCTTTTCCTCTTGGCAGTTACAATTGAGTGGGGGCATAGTAAGCATTAATCAAATGAAACAAAATCTCACCTTTGAAATACGTAATATATAAAATGGGAAAACGTGATCATTGTGTACCATTTTTAAAAGATATTAAAGTAAAATATATAGGAGAGAAGCAAAGCTATAGCTCGATGTGTCTGCACAGGTGATACTCATATGGTTAATACAACATTAAGAAAAAGAACCTCACCACCCACCCCGCCCGGAGCATCTCTCTTGTTCTCTTTGAGTTTTAACTCTAATCAAAGGACAAAGTGATTGTCCTTTTTAAAGAGGCAGGCCGGTCTAGAGATTTGTATGTTGAAAGCTGAAGGATCCATAAAAATAATTAAGACAAGGATTGAAGTAAGAGTTTTAAGCGAGCCATTTTATGGCAGGAGGGAACATTTAATGAACTCAAAGAACAGAATAAATTGGAAAGAGGCTTTTATATAGGGTAAGACTGTAGTCAAATGTAAGTAAGTGGATAGATCTGAACAGGCAAAGGTTATCAAAGTTAATGATGGATAAACCATGAAGACTCCAAATAGGATACTAATAGTGACTTTTAAGTCTGCCTTGGAAAGATGAAGGGATGATAAAAATTAATTGACTCTCTAGAATATAGATTTGTACCAATGTCATGTTGCTGAAGGATAGGATTGGCTTTGTGCCAGTTAAAGGAGATGTTGGCTCTCAGTTGTGGATTAGCATGAATGGGCATTTATTTATGTATCTTTTATTATACTCATATGAGAAGAACATGCAAATACCTGTGTGTATAGATATGTGTATAAGTCAGTAACCATCCCTTCAATGGATGTTATTACAACTTTATAGGAAGTAGTACTATCCAGTACTTTGTGTGTAAATATAGTCATGTGATCAGCCTGGCCAATGGGCCACAAATGGACACACACACACACACACACACATATATATTTATATATATACATACACATATGTGTAGCTCCATCTATAGCATATGTATGCTCTCCCTTTTAGTAGGCAGGAGTTATGAAATCTGATGGATAAGAGAGGATTAATACCGCACTCTCCTGTTCTTTCTCATAAACCTTCTTAAATAAGCTATTAGGTCAGTGGTCCTCAACTCTTCTAATGCTGTGACCCTTTAATACAGTTCCTGGTGATTCTCAACCATAATATTCCTTCGTTGCTACTTCATAAGTGTAATTTCGCTACTGTTATGAATCATGATGTAAATTTCTCATATGCATGCTACCTGATATAGGATCCCTGTGAAAAGGTTGTTCAATCCCCAATTGGATCATGACCCACAGACTTGGAACTGCTATCTTAGAGGATTCTCTATACTTTTCTTTGTTTCATAGGTTTCATGGATGCTATCTCATTGTATTTGGGAAGGGAAGGGTAGCCGAGGTATTAAGGATAAGTCTGCTCTAGTCATGAAACCACTGAATGGATATTATAGGGCATTTAAATGAGTATTTTTTGTTTATGGGGATATCATATTTATTCCAATTATTAGATATTGTAGATACAAATAGAAACAACACTCAATTAAAAAAATTCAATTTTTTACTTTGTGCCAGTGGGCGTGCTGTTTAAGGGTGAACTAAAACAAGCCTGTTGTTTCTGATTATGCTTGCAGCGCATCTCAGGACAGATGAAGAAGTGGGTTTAAAAATCAAAGACTTAACAACAGTGACACATACTCTAAAAATAAATGTATTGTTTTATAAAGGCATAAAAATAGAGTATTGACTCTAGTTTGGAGCATCAGTGGAGACTACATGGAGAACTGATTAGATGATTGAAGAATAATATTATTTCGATGGAGAAAGAATGAGGAAGAGCATTTTATTTAATGTATTTTGAACAGGTGACAAGGGAAAAGATTAGGCTATATGGGAAGAACACACCCTAAATTCTAGGGAGTAACAAAATTGGTTGTTTTTTCTTTTTACTATATGAGTGATGTAGCTTGGCATGGGCTTTCTGATCTTCATAGGAACTTAGTGAAAATTAAGTTATAAAAGCATCCCTTTCCAAAGTATTGCAGTCACTGTAATGTGAAAAGAGAACACAGAATTTCCACACCTATGTTTTTCTCTATTCCAAATTCAGAAGTCAGTTACCATGTTGGTTCATGACCCATTTCATTGTCCATGCTGATCACATTGATCACATGACTTTAGCTATATGCTAGTGACTCTGTAGTGTGTTCTCTGTGTGACCATCATACTGTTATTAAGGTAATATTATGGATATGCATGTCAATAATTATGTAGATTTTGTCTCATAATCATTTAGAGGTTGACAAAATGTGAGTAGGAAGGAGTTTCAAAAGAGAGGGTAGGTTTAGGTACTTGGTGCTAAAGACCCTGGGGAGAAAGGAAGGAAAAAGGGTTTAATTCTGTTTTGTTCACAGTGTTAAAAGAATAGTCTGCTGGGAGTTTAGGAATAGATCTTTCCAGAGGAGTGGGGACTATAGAACATATTTTGTAGTGGTATAAATATGGATGTAAGAGGTAATGAGAAGAGGTGATAACAGTTTACACTGAAAAACACTTGCATTTCTGTCACCAGGAGCAACAGCAGCATCAAAAGAGAGATGGTAAGTCAGATGATGGTTCCTGGACTAACGTAACAGCAGTTGGGATAAGACATTTCAGAAGTGGTAACCAGCACTGTCAAATGCTGACGACATCGAAGATTATGGAGAATAAGACTATGCTTTGGGGTAATTTTGGAGGAAGGAAAGGACATGGTTGTTAAGCTAAGAAGGAGGAAAGAGTGGAATTTTGTAAGATTATTAATGTCATTGTTCAGGGCCTTATTTTAAGTGGAGACATGATATTGCGCATGATGATAGGCATAGAGTAAGGAATGTGGAGATAAAGAAAATACAAAAAAGGTGAGCTATAACTTAGAGGATTCAAGAGTAAGTAGAATACAATTAGCTGTAGTAACCTGGAAGAACTTTCATTCTTAGAGAGACTAGAAAGAGCTATGCAGAAACTTCAAGGGCTGTAGCCATTTAACATAAGGTCATGAATCCATCACAGGAGCCTACAAGACAATGCTGGGCATGTGGTCAGGTGCTTGTGTCACTGGAGAGATGCAGAAGAGAGGCCAATTGGCCTGACCTAATTAGTAGGAACCAGATCAGTGAAGGAATCTGTCCCGTGAGTGGAATGGAGGGCTCCTGATGGACAAACATAAGGCTGTCTTCTGGCTTCTACACTCAAACACACTTGAGCAAACATGAATCTATAGGAACCTATATACATATACACATACAAGCACATAAGAATGCACACACATAATATACATACAAACCAGAGAATTAAATTTTATAAAGAATTATTCAAAACATGTTTATAGGAATAATTGAAAATTTTATATGTTATAGAATTCAGAATCATTATTAAGGATTTTCTATATACAATCCTGACAAATAAAATAAGCTCTGTATTAAATCTAGTCAGTTTAGAAAAGTCAGAATTCAGCTATGTGTTGTTTTCAGACTAAAATACAGGACATAATTTATAGTAGTAAATGTTTCATATTGAGTGCATTTTGTGTTGCACTATTTTTTTGAGAATTCAGGTCCGACCTGCTAGGTGAAAATGAGTATGTAATCTTTTTAAGCTGTCAAGAGTACCTTGTAGGACTGCATGTGAGAATTAATTAATAAGAATATCTTTCAGATGTCAGGATCCTGCTTATTATTACCATTTATTAAATGAGCACAATGTGTCCTTGGTGGCCTATTGACCAGTGTTATCAGCATTAAGCCTGTCAGTCACTCTAGCTGTAAATTGCCTGAAGAAAATTCAATTGCAATGCAGTTGACTAAAATGAAATAGTTCATCTATAAGGACAGAATAAATTACACATATCAGAATTCATTTATATTATTAATCCAGCTATATTTTTAGAGGATTTGTTCTTTGTTGTTGTAAAATTCAAAGTAGAAGTCTGTTTATCCCTTTAGTAGGAGATATACAGCTGACTTAGGTATTACTTGGCTAGATTTGATTTCAGCCAGATAAATAGGACCCCTGACTCAATGCCTACCCTGTTTGAATGATATGTAAACCCATTGTAACTTAAGATTTTGTGAAAAGAAAATACACACTCAAAGGATTACAAGACCATCACTTGTAAAGTGTTGTTAGACGGATGTAGTTTATATTTAATTTTATTTTTGAAGGTTTAAAAAAGAACTAGAAGTAATTCCAGTTTCATCATGCCAAAAATGTTTGGCAGGGATGGAGAAAAACTTGCTTTTAGAGGTGAATTCGGCTCAATTCTATGTAGTAGTGGTATGCCATCTCATCAATGTAGAACAGCTAAAGTGACACATAGCTCATTGAGTGATTGAGTGCAGGCCATTTAATATTCAGGATGTTATGGTTTGGATATTGGGGAACATAAAATTTAGCTGCTGGCTTAAGGGATCTTAGAATGTCACACAATTTACCTGTTGGGAGGTGGGATTGTGGTAAGGTAGGTTAAAGTAGGAAAGGCTTAGTGAAAAAGGTATTTTTATATTGTGAGGTGAGCCCAAATTATAGTACAGTACTGAAAGGTGGGGATGGATAACTAGTGTAAGAGTACAATGAAGAGTAAGAGGTATGGGAGGAAAAGAGATAGGAAGAGAGAGGTGCATGCCATTATGTGGCAGAAACAAGGGTTTGGAAAGGAAGTCCCTTGAGAAGCATCTGTGAAGAATATGACATTATAAACATTGTGGAGATCCTTAGAATGCCTAGATGACAATGTGTAGGAAGTTGATAATAAAACATTTAAGAAGCTTGCTCAAGTGTGTATTTGGGTATTCATTGGAGAGATGGGATATTGGAAACAGGGAATGAATTAGAAAACAATTGTAATGACATATATGAAAAATAATAAAGTTATGAACCAGGTGAGTTTCTCTCTGAACCTGCCATAAGGGGAAGATATCAAAGGCATTGTAGGTGCCTCCTTACTGAGAAAGGAAGAGAAAGGGATTGATTAGAGGTAGCAAGAAGATGTCAACTTTCATTCCATCAAAAGCAATAGTGAGATCAAAAGCAAGAGCTGTTTTGATTAATGAATATATGTATGATTAAGGTTTGCATGTGTAGTATGACATGTCACAGATCTTTCTTGAAGTATCTTCATGTACCATCAACATGACATTGGAAGAATGAATTGTTCTCCAAGGAGGGAGTAGGTAGATGGCAGACTAGAGTTCAGCAGTTTACTGTGTGATAGGAAGTGATAACAGTGCTACAGAAGTGTGCCTGTGGGCAAGGGAGGAGACACTGACAGGGAGGAGGAGGAGGAGGAGGAGGAGGAGGAGGAGGAGGAGGAGGAGGAGGAGGAGGAGGCCTCTTGTGCCCTCCTCTCTAGGCACAGGACTGTCCACTATGTGGCCACACTGAGTGTGGGACAATCAATGTGCCCATGGAGAACTTTCAGACCACTGGTATGTAAATGTGGAATTCATCAGTTCTCTTGTATTCTTCATCTGGTTCTTGGATGTCAACAGACTTCTCCCTTCAGTTGATTCTCTCAGCACTTGCAGGCTGTGGGTGATGTCTAGATTTCTGATTGCTTCCTCAAGTACACGATTACTCTGTACTTTGCTTGCTTGCCTGGGATTGTTATCTCTCTAGATCTATTTAACACCTGTTTCCTAAGGACTAGAAACCTACCTATTAGAGGAAGTCCTCTTTCTACTGATGGAAAACGATACCACCATTTTGCCCTTCTTGTGAAATGGATCTCTTAAGACATGAGAATAATGGTATTACACATCTTAGTTTTACTGTGCTTAGTTGGCCTCTGAACAGACAGCAAATCTATATTAGTCATCTTGGAGGTCATTATGACAGCTGAATTATCTCTATTAAACATAGGTAGACCTGTGTTCTTGTGAAATCCACTAAATGTTACTGAAAATAATAATTTGGAAACCAGACTTGGATTTAGGACAGGAGCACAGACATAGAATATGGAGGAAGGGAACTAGAGGTCAAAGTGCAAGAAGATGGACATTAGGTAATATCTATATGAAGGTCAATGTGTGGTTTTTTTGGTCTGTGTAGGGTAAGTCCAAAAACATAGAGAAGAGTTACCTGAGCAACAGAGGAAAGGTGGCCTGTGCGGGTTCTAACAGCCATGGAGCCTCTTGCTGTATGGATTTCCTTCCTTCCTTCCTTCCTTCCTTCCTTCCTTCCTTCCTTCCTTCCTTCCTTTCTTTCTTTCTTTCTTTCTTTCTTTCTTTCTTTCTTTCTTTCTTTCTTTCTTTCCCTTTCTTTTTTCTTTTTTCCTTTTGGCCTGCTTTTTCTAAGAATTTCAGCTAGAATTAAAGTCAGCATGGGAGTAAATGAGAAAGTTCGAGTCAGAGAGACAAGCACTAGGATCCCTCTTTTGACCAGTGTCCCATTCTGGAAAGTGTTTGCTGGTGTCTATAATGTAAGAAGTTACATTTGAAATAAAACTTTGTTGAAATAGCTTGTTTATGCTGTACTTTTAAAATTGAGAACTTTATACAGTTTTTAACAAAGTTCTTCTCTTCGTATTTTTTTCTTATTAATGTGTGTACATGTGCTATATCACACATGTAGAGGTCAGAGGACAGCTTTGGGTTACCACTCCTCTCCAGCCACCTTTACTTGGGTTGTGAGGAATGAATTCAGGCTACTAGGTTTGCGTGATGGATAGATTCCCGACTCACAGGTTCCTTAAGCTTCTTCAAGGTCTAGGAAGCTTATTTGGTAGCAGAAGCAGCATATGCAGTGACTTCATATCTCGTCTAATGAGAGGTAAAGGCTGTGTTAGCCATCATTTTGTGTTGGTGACCTTCATTAGGTAGGCTGGTCAGATGCATCCTTTGAGGTGAGGTGGCCTGGAAATGGTATGAACCTAAGTGGCCATGGAACACATATATGTTACATGTGAATTTGAATAATCATTGGCCTTATTCAGTCCATTTCTTTAAAATATTAAAAATGACTTGGACACTTAAAAGAGTGCTATCTTCTAAACATTTATTACAATTCCTTTTGTTGGTTGTCTTGGCTTGTCCTAATTATCTCATTTATTTTAGGGCAGTGAATCTTTCCTATTACTCATATACCTTGCATTTACAAAAACTAACATTTTTAAAAGTACTTCCTGTTACAAAATAATCATGTACAAATTTTATGGTTTTATTTTCCTTTTAAGACACAAACTAACTTGGATTAGTAATATATCCAATTCTAGCATCATGACCTTGGGTTTGTATCCTAGGTGATACTAGAGAATTTAGAAAGCTTCTTGGAAATTAAGTCTCCTGCCTCTTAAGTGGGGTACAGTGAAACTTCCTGCATTCAGAGGAATGCACACGAAGCATGTTGAACCACCATGCTATATAAAATACTGTTACTGAATTAAAACCAAGATGAAAACTTGCAGAGAGAAGCAGGCTGGAGAAGTGTTTACCAGCAGTAGTAGGTGCATTCCACTCCGTCCTTCTATTGGTGTTATATGCTCATCATCATTGCTTTTGGATGTAAGCTGAGGCAGGGGTGACTTTGACATGGGTAGGCATGCTTCCCTTAAGAGCATTCACTTTTACCTCAAATTTATATGCTAAAATTTATCTCTTCTAAACTCATCTGAAATGCATTGTATCCCAATAGGATTTCTTTGATTGCATGAGTAAAATTTATGATTTGTGTTAGTAGTAATTGCCTGACATATAGCATCCAATAGGTTTAAGGTATGGTGTTAGACACTGGAAAGTACAAAGATTTGTGTGCCATTGCTGTGTCCTCAATAGCTCTTTTTTTCTTTATCTCTCTTCTTTCCTGTCTTCCTTTCTTTCTTCTCTTTCTTTCTTTCTTTCTTTCTTTCTTTCTTTCTTTCTTTCTTTCTTCTTTCTTTCTTTCTTTCTTTCTTTCTTTCTTTCTTTCTTTCTTTCTTTCTTTCTTTCTTTCGATGAAATAAGTATAAGCTAGCCATGTTGCTTGAAGAGCAGAAACATAGCTAGTGATTTGTGGTCAACTGTGTTAGATGTGAAGCAAGTTTTAATAGTATTCCTCATATGCCTTCTGCCTACATACTGAGGCTTTCAATTGGCCAAAAGCCCAGCCCATGCCATGTCCAAGCTCTTCTTCTTCAATATCTTTAAGGTACCAAGAATCTAAATGAACAACTACAAATAGCTAATGAAACCCACCTCTCGTTTATTCATCCATTCATCCAAGGAACATTCTGTAAACATTTGTCACATTACATGTAACAGTGCTTTGGAGTGGTTTTAAATTAGAAGGGGCCATGA
>JADRCD010195436.1:0-17152 GCA_019843815.1 Montemys delectorum | reverse complement strand
AATTCTTTCTTAAGAGACTTGAAGCAGTTGTCATACAGTTCTTTTACTTGTTTGGTAACAGTTGCTCCAAGATATTTTATATTATTTGTGGCTATTGTGAAGGGAGTTGTTTCCCTAATTTCTTTCTCAGCCTGTTTCTCATTTGTATAAAGGAAGACTACTAATTTATTTGAGTTAATTTTATATCTGGCCATGTTGCTTAACTTGTTTTTCAGCTCGAGAAGTGCTCTGGTAGAATTTTTTGGGTCACTTGTGTATACTATCATATCATCTGTAAATAGTGATACATTTATTTCTTTGCCAATTTGAGTCCCCTTGATCTTTTTATGTTCTCTTATTTTTCTATCTAGCACTTTGAGTACTATATTGAATAGATAGGGAGAGAATGGGCATCCTTGCCTTTTCCCTCATTTTTGTGGGATTGCTTCAAGTATCTCTCCAATTAATTTGATATTGGCTGTTGGTTTGCAGTAAATTGCTTTTATTATGTTTAGGTATGGACCTTGAATTCCTGATCTCTCCAATACTTTTAACATGAAGGGGCATTGTATTTTGTCAAATGGTTTTTCTGCATCTAAGGAGATGATCATGTGATTTTTTTCTTTGAGTTTGTTTATATAGTGGATTACATTAATGGATTTTCATATATTGAACCAACCTTGCATCCCTGGGATGAAGCCTACTTGATTGTTGTGAATGATGGTTTTGATGTGTTCTTCGATTCCATTTCCAAGAATCTTATTGAGTATTTTTGCATCGAAATTCATAAGCGAAATTGGTCTGAAGCTCTCTTTTGGTTGGGTCCTTGTGTGGTTTTGGAATCAGAGTAATTGTGGCTTCATAGAATGAATTAGGTAGTATTCCTTCTGTTTCTATTTTATCGAATAATTTGAGGAATATTGCTGTCAGGTCTTTGTTGAAGGTCTGGTAGAATTCTGCACTAAATCCATCTGGCCCTGGGCTTTTTTTGGTTGGGAGGTTTTTAATGACTTCTTCTATTTCCATATGGGATATGGACCTGTTTAGATAGTTTTACCTGCTCTTAATGTAACTTTGGTAAGTGGTATCTGTCTAGAAACCCATCCATTTCATCTAGATCTTCCAGTTTTGTTGATTATAAGCTTTTATAGTAGTATCTAATGATTTTTTCTGTTGTTATATCTCCCTTTTCCTTTCTGATTTTGTTAATTTGGATTCTGCCTCTGGGGCCTTTATTTAGTTTGCCAGGAGGTTTTTCTGTCTTGTTTCTCTCAAAGAACCAACTTTTGGTTTTGTTGATTCTTTCTATTGTTCTCTTTGTTTCTATTTGTTGGTTTTGGCCCTGAGTTTGACTGTTTCCTGCCATCTACTCCTCTTTGGTGTGTTTGCTTCTTTTTATTCTAGAGCTCTCAGGTGTGCTGTTAAGTTACTAGTGTAACACCTCTCTAGTTTCTTTGCCAGGGTACTTGGTGCTATGAACTTTCGTCTTAGCACTACTTTCTCTGTGTCCCATAAGTTTGGGTATGTTGTATCAACATTTTCATTGAATTCCAGGAGTCTTTAATTGTTTTGCTTTATTTATTTCCTGACCAAGTTATCATTGAGTAGAGAGTTGGTCAGTTTCCATGTGTATGTGGGTTTTCTGTTGTTTTTGTTGTTATTGAAAACCAGCCGTAGGCTATGGTGATCTGATAGGATAGAATGCATAGGATTATTTCAGTCTTCTTTTATGGGTTGTAGGTTGTTTTGTGACCAATTATATTGTTGATTTTTGAGAAGGTACCATGAGGTGCTGAAAGAACATGTATTCCTTTGATTTTAGGGTGAAATGTTCTGTATATATCTGTTAAATCTATTTGATTCATAACCTCTATTAGTTTCACTGTGTCTTTGTTTAGTTTCTGATTCAATAATCTCTCCATTGATGAGAGTGGGGTGTTGAAGTGTCCCACTGTTATTGTATGGAATTCAATGTGTGTTTTGAGTTTTAGTAAAGTTTCTTTTATGAATGTGGGTGCCCTAGCATTTGGGGCATAGATGTTTAGAATTGAAACTTCTTCTTGCTGCATTTTCCCTTTGATGAATATGAAGTGTCCTTCCTCATCTCACTTGATAAGTTTTGGTTGAAAGTCTATTTTACTGGATATTAGGATGGCAACTCCAGCTTGTTCCTTGGGACCATTTTCTTGGAAGACCTTTTTCCAGCCTTTTACTCTGAGATAGTGTCTGTCTTTGTTATTCAGGTGTGTTTCTTGTATGCAGCAAAATGCTGGATCCTGGTTGCATATCCAGTCTGTCTATGTCTTTTTAATTGGGGAATTGAGTCCACTGATGTTAAGAGATATTATTAAACACAGATGATTGTTAGTTCCTGTTATGTTTGTTAGTGTAGGTGGCATTATGTGCATGTGGTTCTCTCCTTTTGGCTTTGTTGTAAGATGATTAATATCTTTTATCTTTGGTGTAGGTACCCTCCTTGTGTTGGAGTTTTCCTTCTGGAATCCTGTGTAGGCCTGGATTGGTAGGTAGATACTTTTTGAATTAGGTTTTGTCTTTGAATATTTTGGTTTCTCCATCTATCTTGATTGAGAGTTTTTCTGGGTGTAGTAGCCTGGGCTGGCATTTGTGTTCTCTTAGAGTCTGCATGACCTCTAACCAGGCTCTTCCGGCTTTCATAGTCTCTTTTGAGAAGTCTGGTGTAATTCTGACAGGTCTACCTTTGTATGTTACTTGGCTCTTTTCTCTTGCAGCTTTTAATATTCTTTCTTTCTTCTGTGCATTTAGTGTTTTGATTATTATTATTTCTGTTCCTATTTATTTGGTGTTTTAGAGGCTTCTTGTAAATTGATGGCCATCTTTTTCTTTAGGTTGGAGAAGTTTTCTGTGATTTTTTTTTGAAGAAGTTTTCCAGTCTTTTGAGCTAGGAATCTTTGTTTTCCTTTTCCAGTTATTCTTAGATTTTTTTTTCATTGTGTCCTGAATTTCCTGGATGTTTTGGGCTAGGAGATTTTTGCATTTTGAACATCTAGTTTCTTTAGTTCTTTTCATGTTTTATATATTAGGCCAGTGTCTTTTGTGTTTATTGGTCAAAATATTTTCCCATGCCTTAGGCTTTCTCTTTGTCTAATTGATGTTGTTTTTAAGTTTCATGAGATCCTATTTATTAATTTTTATCTTAATGCTTGTGCTACTGGTGTTCTGTTCAGAAGATTGTTTCTTTGCCATGTGTTCAGGGTTGTTCGGTACTTTCTCTTATGTTAATTTCAGTGTACTTGGTCTTATTTTGCAGTCTTTGATTCACTTCGAATTGAATTTTGTGTATGGTGATGAATATGGATTGATTTACATTCATATATATGCAGGGATACAGTTTAGCACACATCATTTGTTGAAGGTGCTGTTATTTTTTCATTGTGTATTTCTGGATGTCATATGTGGCTAGAATTATTTCTCAATTTTAAGTTTGATTCCATTGAGTAATGTGTTTGTTTTCATACCAATTTCATGCAGTTCTTTTATTTCTCAGAATTGTTTTAGATAGCCTTATTTTCTTTTAAAGATTTATTTGTTCATTTCATGTATGTGAGTACACTATAGTTGTCTTCAGATACACCAGAAGAGGGCATCAGATCCCTGTTACAGATGGTTGTGAGCTACCGTGTGGTTGCTAGGAATTGAACCTCAGGACCTCAGGAAGAGTAGTCTGTGCTTTTGACTGCTGAGCCATCTCTTCAGCCCTAGCCTTATTTTTGTTTTTATTTATTTATTTTTGTAATTTTATACTAGGTGGGAATTGTTCTTTCAAAGTCTGTAAACTATTTTGTTTGAATTTTGATGGGTCTATGTTGAATCTGTAGACTGTTTTGGATAGAGTGGCTCTCATTCTGTTAATCCTACCGATCCATGAATATGAGAGATTTTTACATCTTCTGATAATTTTAGAGTTACTTAAAGGTATTTTCCATTATTGGAGGATGTTGTGAAAGGTGTTCTTTGCCAAATTTCTTTCTCACTGTTTATTTATTTTACTTTATTATTATTATTATTTTTTACATTCCAGTTGTTTCCCCCCCCCCAATCCTCCCTCCCACAGTTCTTTATCCAATTCTTACTCCCACTTGCCTCTAAGAAGGTGCTTTCCCACACCAGACCTCTTTCTTCCCTGGAGCCTCAAGTCTTTCAAGGATTTAAGCACATCTTCTCACACTGAGATCTCAATAGGTAGGCTTCTGCTATATTTGTGCCAGAGGTCTCGATCTGACCCGTCTATGCTCCTGGTTGGTGGCTCAGTCTCTGGGAGCTCTCTGGGGTCTGGATTAGTTGAGACTGCTGGTCTTCCTATAGGGTCACTCTTCCCTTCAGCTTCTTTAATCTTTCCCCTTGTTCAACCATAGGGGTCCCTGACTTCAGTCCAATGGTTGGGTGTAAGGATCTGCTCCTTTCTCAGTCAGCTGTTGGTAGGGCCTCTCACAGGACAGTCATGCTAGGCTCCTATCTGTAAGCACATCATAGCATCAGTAATAGAATCAGGCCTTGGTACCCCACTGCCATGAGATGGTTCTATACTCTACAAAACTGGGAAATCTAGATGAAATCGATGAATTTATAGACAGATACCATGTCCCAAAGTTAAATCAAGATCAAGCAAATTATATAAAAAGTCCCATAACCCCCAAACCCCCAAATAGAATAGTCATCAAAAACCTCCCAACCCCAAAACAGCCCAGATCCAGATGGTTTCAGTGCAGAATTCTACGAGACCTAAAAGGAAGAACTAATACCTGTACTCTTAAAACTATTCTTTAAAACAGAATAAAAAAGAAGCCACCATTCCTCTGATACCTATACCACACAAACACCCAACAAAGAAAAGGAACTTCAGTCCACTTTCTCTTGTGAATATCAATGCAAAAATACTCAATAAAATTCTCACAAACCATGCTGGGCGGTGGTGGTGCACGCCTTTAATCCCAGCACTTGGGAGGCAGAGGCAGGCGGATTTCTAAGTTTGAGGACAGCCAGGGCTATACAGAGAAACCCTGTCTTGAAAAGCCAAAAACAAAAAAACAAAACAAAAAAAACCCCACAAACCGAATCCAAGAATGCATCAAAACTATCATTCACCACAATCAAGTGCACTTTATCCCAGTGATGCAGGGATGGTTCAGTATATGAAAAATCTATTAATATCATGCACTATATAAACAAACTCAAGGAAAAGCCACATGATCATCTCATTAGATGCTTAAAAAGCCTTCAACAAAATACAAATGGTGGTAGTTCATGGTAAAAGTCTTGGAGAGGCCAGGGATTGTTGACACATACCTAACTATAATAAAAGCAATCGATAGCAAACTAACAGCCAATATCATGAGAATGTTCTGTGGTATCTACTAGAGGCATAAGTAGGGGGAGAGGAAGCTGATTACTAGGGGAAACCCTGAGTATTAGATCTCAGGTAACAGAATGGCAAAGATCTAGAGGTATCTTACTTGGTCCTATAGCTAGTGTCTTAATTATGTGGCATCATATTCCCAGGGCTTATTTATTTACATATATATGCATATATATATGTATATATATATACATGTATATATATATATATATATATATTTAAAATTTTGTTGTTAATCTGTGAAAGACTTATAGGATAAAATGTACTATGCGGGCTGAGTAGGTCATTCAGCAAATATTCTTCTTGGGTTTGACCTGAGTTCATTAAAAAACACCCAACCAAAGTTGGAAAGCTCATAAACTTCTGTTACTCCTACTCCAGGAGATCTGACCCTTTCTTTTCTGTTGTGTTACCTGTACATACAATGGAAGATATTCTCTCTCTCACACACAAATATAAAGATAGAAATTGGGATAGAGTTGCTTTCAAAAGTGCTTATCTGAGACTTCTAAAACAGTGCAAACCAAACTATTTAGGTATATAGCACAAACACATTGTTTCTGTAAAAATCTGCTTGTTGAATTTACTTTTTAAAAGTTTGCGTTTCCTCACACAGGTGTAGACTTATATCCAGTTATCAATCATAGGGAACAAAATGGTTTGTAAGTGATCCTAACAGACACCCTTTTCTTTACCATACGAGAAAGACATACTTTTAACAGTCAAACCTATTTCTGTGATATTGAGCCATTTTATGCTGGAGTTGAATCTCTCCAATTGGTATAGCCCTCCACTCCCAGTCCATTTTCTGTTATTGGTAAAGAAAAGAAGCAGAGTGCACAGGGTGAGTGTTGGCCAGTGATTTCTTTGAGTTTTGATTTTGGCTATACTCCTGCACTTCTTCTCTAAAGGGCTATGTTATATTTATAGGTCTGTCTTTGTGTCTCCTTTTATCAGTGATGACATTTATGTTGTTTGATTTTACTAATTATAATATAATGATATTGTTGTTTAGACTTTCACATTTTTTTCTTCAGAAATGTACAATATTACATTATGTGTTCCTTGAGTTTTCGTTAGTTTGGGGACTTACTGTGACAAACAATTTCAGTTTCTCTTCTTGAACCTAAAGTCTTGTTTCTCCTCATTTCTTGGTAAATCTATGTTTTCCAGTAGCTGCAATCATCAGGGTTTGGGTTTTTGCTACTTACACGATTGATACAGTTAACACATTGTGGGGTTGTAAAAACTTTTTCATATATTGTTGTGTCATCATTAGCTTTAGTTCTCAATATTTCAGAATGTCAGCCATCTGAGGGACCCTCAGTTGAGGACACATCCTTATCATAATGCTTGGTTGCTATGTCTGTGAGGGATTGTGTTAATTAATAATTGATGTGGGAAGTCTTTTCCACTGAGAGTGGCAATATCCTTAATGGGTATTGGGCAAATGGGCCTGGCCTAGGTAAGAGAGCTAGCTGATCATAAGGCAGCAACCAAGCAGGGAGCAAGCCAGTACAAAATGTGCTTCCGTGGGTTTTACATTCATTTTCTAGCTTGTGTTTTTAACCTAAGCGTCCAAAATGATGGACTGTGGTCTGACAGAACCATCCAAAAAATGAGATAGTTTTGCATAGAGGGTTTAATCACAGCAGCAAAGAAGCAAAGTGGAACAAAAAATGGTAAGCAAAATGTGCTTTTGCTCTTGGACGTAACCTGTGAATGTTCTTATTTGGAACAATGTGGAAAATAGCAGGACTTGAGCTGGCAAAAGGCATGTGAAGCTGTAACCAGAGCTTACTCAGGCGTTCTTTTAAGACCTGGAATATTGGAGTGTTGAGAGTAATACAGAGGAAGTCGAAGTCATAAGATTTCAGTCGAAAATAGACTCCAAAAAACCTTTAGCTGGAGATTATCTATGTGATATTTTGGTCCAGAATCTTTCTTTATTCTGCCCATGTCCTGAGATATTGAGTAAGACAGAATTATAAAAATGAAATCCTGAGGTGATTTCTTAGAAGAAACTCTGACACTGTTGGATGGTTACTACTAGTGACTCTTTCAGGAGTACAGTGAAGGGAAGCAATAACTGGGGCAGAAATAAATGGAAAGTGTGTCTGTAGAGGAAAACAGCACTGGGTAATTTCAGATGGCAGGCAAATGCTGAAACAGAGGCAGGAATTTTCAAGGAGGTTATCACCATTAAAGGGAAGGCCCTTGATCTATACTGGAAGTCTGTGAAGGTACCCTAAGAGTAATAATCCCTCCGGCTAAGCTATCTATTTTGGAAAGAGTAAGTAAAGTGATTCTTAGTCACCAGAAGGAACTTCATATTATAAAATATGATGCAATTATAGTCCAAGTATGGCAGGGTCCATCCCAAGTAAGAAGTCAAATGTGGCAATGTTGTCCATGTTCTTCTGGTTCCACAAGCAAGAAAGATATAAAATTTAACGTCATGGATGTTTTTCCTATGTGGTTTCAGTTCAGCACTGTTCTAGTCATCCGTTTAGCAGAGTCAGAACCCAGTGAGGAAACTGAGAGTTCATTGCAGGAAGCTGTGAGGATAAAGCCTGAGTTGAATTTTGAGACCACAGATGTTGAGATCCCAAAGCTATGAGAAATCTATCGTGGGGAGGTCAATATAAGTAACCAAATGAAAAATGTCACAGAGAAAAAGTTGT
The DNA here is from genome assembly GCA_019843815.1 of Montemys delectorum. NCBI lineage: Eukaryota > Metazoa > Chordata > Mammalia > Rodentia > Muridae > Montemys > Montemys delectorum. Next base: position 9,094 of record JADRCD010195436.1, on the reverse strand, counting down.
CCAAGTCCTTCAAAACTGAAGCTCAATGTATCTGAGCCAAAGATATAGGATTTGGTGTTTGCCCTGCTTAATTTCTTGCTTTGGTCCAATCTCCCCTCACTATGGCATAATCTGAGCCATTTTATTTTGGAAAGATGTATTTTGTTTTCTGATTTTGCAAGATGTGGCAATCAAGAGATTGTTTTGAGTGTCAGAAAAGACTTTGGACATTTGAACAATGTATGGGAAATTGTAGATTTTGGTATCATTGAAGTTAGACTAAATACATTTTCAACATAGAATGACACTTGTCTCTCCTCTGTCTGTTTCTTTGGGGACCTGATGGTAGCTTTTGTAGAAGCAATCTTTCTAGATTCCTTATTGGATTTGGAATTTAAGTGTCTGTAGACTCAACCCATTTCCTGTACTTCATGTCTACTATGTTGCTATTGAACCTGAACCTCTTGCAGTCTTGCTTTCAAGCCTCTATCCCTAATTCATCTAACATACAATAGAGGCAATTGCTATTCAGTGCTAAGTTAATTTGCTAGGGTGATGTTTTTATATTTTTAATTTTGTTGCTTTTGTTTTTAAAGGTAAAGTTTCTCTGTGTAGCCCTGGCTGCCCTTAAAGTAACTATGTAGACCAGGCAGGTCTCAAACTTAAGCAATCCATCTGACTCTCCCTCTAGAGTCCTGGAATTCAATGTGGACCAACATGCCTGGTGTTTTTTGTTTTCATATTATTAGCTGATGGCCCTGTAGGTTTTTGTACACATCAAGAGTATGCTGTTCTACATGACCTGTATCCACATCTTGAATTTTGAAATTTGACAGAATATATTCTATTTCTCAGAATAGCATGTATTCATGATACTAATACTATGTATTGAGTCATTAGGTTGTAATATTGTAATAGTCTTTATACCTGGGTTTTTTTTTTTAATGATTATGAGTTTTTGCTTGTGTGCATGAATATGCATTTCATGTGTGCCAGGTCTTCAGGGTAGTCAGAACCTGGCCTCAGAAGACCTGAACTATGAATAATGGATAGTTGTGAGCCCAAATGTAAGCACTGACCATTTATCCCAATTATTAATGTGACCAGCAAGAGCTCTTCACTGGGGAACAATTTCTTCTGCCCTGTGTTTCTTGTTTATGATCAACATTTACATTGCTTATATTGTCATCTGTCCATTTCCTTTTAGTAAGATTTTATTTATGTTACAATTCAAACTGGGGCACCTTGGGTTTCTGGAATATGAATACAGAACTGGAGTGCAGGTACAATTTCTTATAGGAACTTCAGTAAAAAAAGCTTCTGAGTTCTTTCTATCTTTTTAATTTGTTTGATTGATTTTTGTAGAGAAGAACTCTGGCTGTCCTAGAACTTGTTGCATAGACCGTGTTGGCAATCAACTCAATGAATACCCCTATCTCTGCTTCCTGTGTGCTAGGATTAAAGGCACAACCCAATACACCTAGCTTGACCATCATTTTTTTTTTTGTACTTAGTAATTTTTCATACAATTTCTTTGATATTCGCTCTATACTTTTCATCTGTTTGCTTGTCTCTTTCAATGCTTATTAACTGACATTTCTCTTGCAAGCCAATATCCCATTCAAAGAGCTCAGAAATGACAGAGGTTAACCTCATTATTTTGTTTCCTTCTAAAACGGCTTAGTGATTCCATTAGAACTTCTGCATCAGGAAGTCAAGGAAGCATCAGAATTATGTGAATATATTGCCAATGAAGTTACAGTGTTGTCAACATCATGCTTTTTATTTTACACATGTATGGGATATTTTAGAGCGGAATGACTTATGATGATGTGCATGTAAACTTCACTGGAGAAGAGTGGGCTTTGCTGGATTCTTCCCAAAAGAGGCTCTACAAGGATGTGATGCTGGAAACTTACAGAAATCTCACTGCTATAGGTAAGATGGTGAATTTTCTTTGGGATTTTAAAATAAGGGGAAAACTGTTTCTTTGTTATCGATGCTCTTCTGTAATTTAAATGAGGATGAGGAGGAATAAGGCGAATAAACCAAGCATAGTTCTAAGGTTCACTGAATATATAGCAACTTCAATTTTGCCTAATTTCCAATAATATATCATACATTTTCTGGTGCTCTGTTTTAGGTTACAGTTGGGAAGACCACAATATTGAACATTTTCAACATTGTAGAAGATATGGAAGGTAATTTTCAGGTGCAGGCTGATAGGAATATCCCTCTTAAGAAAATTTTAAAGAAAAACAAGTGTAAAAAAACTGATTTTAGGTTTATCAATGATTATTAAATTTTCACATGTCAGGTATTTGATTTTTATTTACAAGTCATTCCTCTAAGAAAGAAGACAAGGTAACAGTGCCTTAATAGATATCCCCATTTGAATCAGCCCCTTAGCCGCTATGTTGTAGAACTGCCAACCTCTTTAATCTCATACAACTTATATGTTGCAAAAGTTATTCATATTGAATAGGTGCTAAGTAAATGTCCAGAGCCTCTAATAAGCAACTATTCCATAATAAAGCTGGTGTTACTTATGTATTTATAGTATTGTTAAGTGTAGTGAAATGAAAAGTGTATGAGAGCCAAGAAACTTGTTGTCGAGAAACTTTAATCTCTGTACCACATGTCTGTGAAGAATAAAAAGTCAAATTATGTGAATGCAATTTGGAAACCTTTCATTTGATATTTCTCTTTCCATAGCCATATGGTCACAATGGATCTAAACAGTGTGAGCATAGAGATATTTAAAAAAAAGCAGTGTACCTCTTTTACAGTAGACTTAGAAAATATGTAGTAGTCCCCACTTTGAATAGACTTTCAAGTGTGGTAAAAGTTTACAATTAATTTGTTTTCCAACTTGGTTGGGAATACAACCACAAACTCACACTGCAGAAAATTCCTGTATGCTAAGAATCTATTCTTCTGTATATTCTGGTTCACTTTACATATGCAGCATGATTCATATTATAGAGAAATTTGTGAATGCAATTAGTGTAGTAAAACTGAATTTTTCCAGTTCTCTTCAAATATGAAAAAAAAATCTTATATAGGAAAAGGATGTTATAAATGTGAGCCATGTAATAAATGCTCTTACTACCACCGGTATCTTCAAAGACTCAAAAATAACCCATAATGAACGGGAACACCATGAATGTAAACAATGTGTTAGAACTTTAAGAATTGATTCCTCTTTACCATTAGAACAGTTTGTAAAACTCATTTATAGAGATAAAAAATTCATTAGTGTGATGAATTCTGTAAAGCTTTCATATGTTTCAATTATCTTTGCAGGCATGAAAGAAGTCCTACTGGAGAAAAACCTTCTGTATGTACTCAGTGTGGTAAAGTGTATGCATATCACAGTCATCCTGAGAAACATGACAGAATGAATACTGGAGAGAAACTCCATGAAGGTATTCAACATGGTAAAGCCTTTGCACATCATAGTCACCTTCAAAGGCATGAAAGAATTCATACCGGAGAGAAACCTTATGAATGTAATCAATGTGGTAAAGCCTTTGCACATCGTAGTTACCTTCGAAAGCATAAAAGAATTCATATTGGAGAGAAACCCTATGAATGGAACCAATGTGGTCAAGCCTTTCCATGTCAAGGTGATCTCCAAATACATAAAAGAACACATACAGCACCGAAACCCTATGAATGTAATCAATGTGGTAAAGCCTTTAGGCGGCACAATAGTCTCCAAGTACACAAAAGAACACATACTGGAGAGAAACCCTACAAATGTGATCAATGTGATAAAGCCTTTTCACAACAAGGTCATCTCAGAATACATAATAGAACACATACTGGAGAGAAACCTTATGAATGTAATCAATGTGGTAAAACCTTTGCAGTTCACAGTACTCTCCAAATACATAAAAGGACACATACTGCAGAGACACCTTACGAATGTAATCAATGTGGTAAAGCCTTTAGGCGGCACAATACTCTACAAATACATAAAAGAACACATACTGGAGAGAAACCCTACAAATGTGATCAATGTGATAAAGCCTTTTCACAACAAGGTCATCTCAGAATACATAAAAGAACACACACTGGAGAGAAACCTTATGAATGTAATCAGTGTTGTAAAGCTTTTGCCCGCCATAGTCATCTTCAAATTCATGAAAGAATCCATACTGGAGAGAAACCTTACAAGTGTAATCAATGTGATAAAGCCTTTTCACAATATGGTGGTCTTCAAATACATAAAAGCACACACACTGCCGAGAAGCCCTATGAATGTAACGAATGCGGTAAAGCTTTTTCGCAACACAGTTATCTCCGAACACATAAAAGAACACATACTAGAGAGAAAGCCTATAAATAAGCAATGTGATAAAGCCTTTGTGTGTAGTCTTAGAAATCAAGAGCCAATTTATACTTCAGAGGAACCCTACAAATATAGTCAGTGTGGTATAGTTTTGCACTTCATAGCATCATTAAACAAGAGTAAAACCTTTGGTGTTATCAATGTGTTACAGTCTTTGCCCATCATAGTACTTTTGAGTGTGATAAAACTCATACTGAATGGAATCTATGACTATAAAGGATTTGGTAAGATTTTTAGCCAATACATTTACATTAGGTTACAGAAAATTATTTATTCAGGGGAATAAATCTGACAAGTTTCAATGACTTATTTAAGAATTATGCCCCTCTATTATGGCCTGATGACCTGGACAAAATGTAAGATTGATTGCATTAGAAGTATCTGAGGCCTTGGCACTTTAAAGAAGTTTCAGAGTCCAAATTTCTACAAAATGAAGAAGAGTAAAAAGAAACATCAGGAGAGAAACTGACAAGACATAAAAAGTGGCTAAGCATTTGACCAATACCACAAAGCAGTTTATGTCAAATGTGGTAAAAAAAAGACAGCAGTGGGAGCCATGTACACGGAAACATGTGCATTGTATGCCTGCTGGAGTTTATGTCTCTCATAAGGAGAGAAAGACATATGTAGGCATGAAGACTGACTTGTCTGAGCAGGATGGTATTCTGTTTCTCTGAAGCCTGTAAAATTCTGTTAGGAGGATGTCAGGAGATCTTGAGACTTAAACAGAAGTCAGTCACTCTAAGACTGGGGCAGTCATGCCTTTGCAAAGAGCTGTGCGAGTTATAGAAGAGCTATGAGGGGGAGAGCTTTGAGTATGAACGCCAAAGGATCAAAAGACTAGGGGGCAATGCTCAGGGTGTACCTGAGGACAAGCTGGCTCCTTTTGTGCTCTCTGTATCCACTTAGCTGTGGTGGGTCAGCCCCTCCAGGTCTTCCACTCTTTCCTTATTCTTGCAACTACAATGTAGCTGCCAGTAAGAGCACTGTGCTGCTTTCCTGGTGGTCCTCACCCATTCATTAATCCCTGTAACCTGCTTCCCTGGGGAGACTAAGGATATTCTAAAGAGACATAGCTTTCCCTTTGGCTAACAATTAGTGAAAGAGTGGACTGCATGAAATTTGAATTTCCTGGGAAATCACATTCTTGGTAAGATTGAGTCCTTTAGAGAAGAATGCTTCTGCTGAAGAGACATTTGCACACTGTAGGAGAGAAGAACTAAGAATGGGTTTAAGGGATTGCTGGAAAATTCTTATACAACTTGGATGGATTGCTTACTTTTCATCTATCTCTTTCTTTCTACCTAAATATGTTGTTACCCTCAAGGATTAAATTGTTTGTTTCTATCTTTGTCATTATTTCAATTTAGTCCCATTCAATAAATACCATGTTTCTACTTTTCATGATAAATTTACTTCTTTTCTGACTTTTATATTGTTTTCAATTTTTTTATTATTATTATTTAAAGAATAGTTTCTCCCTGAATTGCTGGCTGGCCTGGCAGTAAGTATATAGATTCGAGTTTTTTTAGAATAGCAGAGAGATTTTCCTACCTTGCCTGTAGAGGGCCTCTATTATATTGGGCATTTCAAAGCCAGCTAATTAGGCTCTCTTTGTTGGCTTTGGGGGATAAGTGGCTGAGCCTGATTCCTTAGCATGGCCACGAAGATACAGGCTATATTCTGAGAAACTGAAGAAGGCTCCCAGCAAATACAGTCCCTCTGCCTTAAAGTCTGCTATTTCTAAACTATAAGCAATATTATTTTTCTTTATTATTATCATAACTTTTATAAACACCTATGACTCATGAGGGGACTAGTGGAGAGTTTTGTCTTTATTCTAAAGATGGTTAAACTCAAGCTCACAAAGATAAGTGCTTTTCAACTACAGTACAGTATAACTGGTCATCTTCCTAATCTCATAATTCTAATGTCTCATTAGATGAAGTTGAAGCCACTAAAAACAGGTGTAGTGATACAGGCCTTTAATCACAGAGCTCAGAAAGTAGAGGCAGAAATTTAAGGTTCTCAATGTCATCCAAGTAAAGAGTGATCAGTGGGTGTGGAGTGAGCCTGAAGGAACTAAGAGATTGTGATTGGCTCAGGGTGATGCCTATATTTTTTTCCTGAAGCTCCATGACTTGACAGATATGGCTCTGGGGCTCTGGATGGGTTCTGTCCCCTCAGCATTTTCATCCTCTTCCTGCAGCCTAAGATTCTAGTTTACAAGCCCTGTGAAATTTGAGTCCCACTCCTCTTGTATTCTACACCTAACCCATTTGTACAGAGTAGAGGATGTCTCTTGGTATATGCATAGGGCTGGGTAAAGAGAGAAACATGATACAGCTCATTGGCTAGGTAAATTGGTCATCTGTCTCTTTCCCACCTACACCTTAGATGTGCCAATATAAACAATAGACCTCTGCTATAAAACAAATGAAGAGAAACAGGAAAACTTCGAGAGGGGCTTAGAAAGTCACCACTGATGTACATAGTGATGCATATTAACCCCAGCACTCAGAAGGCAAAGTAGGTGGACTTCTGAGTCATAGTGACATGGGGCTAGGTCCAAGTGAATTGATGAGCCCCAGCTCTCATGGTGAGCATGCCCTGCTTGCCTGGGCCTGATACTAAGATTCTGTGTTAGGTCCCTTTGTGTGGCTGAGGACCTGGTAGAGTGAAGGCATTGTTGGCTCAGAACTACAACTCTTGAAGACATCTGATCCCCACTCCCTGTATGCTTCAGCCACTAAGGTCTTCTACCTATCTCTTCTAATCACCTTCAGCTCTCTTCATTTTCTCTCGGTTTCTCATGGGCCAGTGCACTTCATGTCTCCTCAAAATGACTAAGCTCTCAGATTAAAATAGAATGGACAGGCAGTACAAGTATGATGAAGTAGAGGTTGTTCTATTTGCATCTTGATCCTACTGAGGTGTGGAACTTGCTCAGAGAATCTGATTCTCCTCTGTCAGCCTCTGGACTACCAGGATTTTATAACATGGGCCACAGTGCATGGTCAAGGGAACATTTTTATTGTTAAAACAAAATTGTCTTTCAGTTAGAAGTGGAAAAATAACAGTGAGAGGATCTCATTTCTGTTAGTTAGAACTCAGAACTCACAGCAGCTCTTTTCACATGGCCAAAAATGGAGAATAAAGCAGGTATTCATAAAATCCCATCTATACTGGCTTGCTTTGTGTGCCAACTTGAACAACTGCTGGATCATTGGACTTCCATTCACAGCTGCTGCCGACTGTTGTTGGGAGTTGATTGGTGGGAGTTGGACTACAAACTGTAAGTCATCAATAAATCCCTTTACTACATAGAGACTACCATAAGTTCTGTGACTCTAGAGAACCCTGACTAAGACAGTCATGGTGTCTCTTCACAGTGATAAAACCCTAAGACACTAGCCATTGGCCAACTGGTCAAATGGAATAGAAAGAAATGGTTAGTAATAGAAGTATTTTTAGTTTATTGAGACAAGATAAGGCCCTCTAGAGGGTAGAATTTGGCTAATTATTGATACAATTAGTCAAATAAAATGCCAAATATATCAAGTTTCTAACACAAAACATCTAGGAAATCTTACAGAACACTGAATGGATGGAACCAGAAAAGAAAATCTTCCCACCAGATAATAATAAAAACAAAAAAAGTACAAACTAAAAGGACAATTTTAAAAGGCACAATGGACAAAACTAAAAGAAGATAGACCCATGAATGGAATGCTAGCTCTAACTACAAAAATAACAGGAAGCATCAATTACTTTTCCTTAATATCTATTAATATCAATGGACTCAATTCCCCAATAAAAAGACATAGACTATCAGATTGGGTATGTAAATAGGACCCAACATTTTGCTGCATACAGGAAACCCACCTCAGTGACCAAGACAGACACTACGTCAGAATAAAAGGATGGAAAACAATTCTCCAAGCCAATGGTCCCAAGAAAAAAGCTGGAGTAGCCATTCTAATATTGAATAAAATCGACTTTGACCCTAAAGTAATGAAAAAAGATAAGGAGGGACACTTCATATTCATCAAAGGTATGATCTACCAAGATGAATTCTCAATTCTGAACCACTATGCTCTAAATCAAAGGGCATCTACATTCGTAAAAGAATCTTTACTAAAGCTCAAAGCACACATTACACCGCACACAATAGTAGTGGGAGATTTCAACACCCCACTCTCTCCAATGGACAGATCATGGAAACAGAAACTAAACCAGGACACAATGAGACTAATAGAAGTTATGAAACAGATGGATTTAACAGATATCTATAAAACCTTTTATCCTAAAACAAAAGGATATACCTTCTCAGGACCTCATGGCACCTTCTCCAAAATTGACCATAAAATTGGTCACAAATCAGGCCTCAACAGATACAAGAAGATTGAAATAATTCCTTGCAGCCTATCAGATCACCATGGACTAAGGCTACTCCTCAATAACAACATAAATGATAGAACGCCCACATACACATGGAAGCTTAACAACACTCTACGCAATGATAACTTGGTCAAGGAAGAAATAAAGAAAGAAATTAAAGACTTTTTAGAGTTTAATGATAATGAAGTCACAACATACCCAAAATTATAGGACACAATGAAAACAGTCCTAAGAGGAAAACTCACAGCTTTAAGTGCCTCCAAAAAGAAACTGGAGAGAATATTTACGAGCAATTTGACAGGACACCTGAAAGTGCTAGAAAAAAAATGAAGCAAATTCACCCAAGAGGAGTCAAAT
>JADRCD010195432.1:0-18757 GCA_019843815.1 Montemys delectorum | reverse complement strand
AAACCCCATGTAGAATATTTTGGTGGTATCAGAGACTAAATGTATTATAATAAAAAAAAAGTACCCTGTTCCTGATAATTGATAAATTTTCCTTCATAACAACATGATGTAGAGTTTACTATTTATTTATTTATTGTTTAGTTTTAAGATTTTAATATGATTTTAACATTTGAAATGTCCCTCTGAAATTCTGACTGTATAACTATCCACACTCCACTTCAAATTCATTTACATCATGTTTAATGATAATAACTATATGCTTATAATCATTATATTATTGTAATAGCTATTCTCTACATTATATTATACTAAATATGTATTATTTTACTTAAACAATAATTTAAGTAATATAAAATATTTATTAATAAATATAACCCTTTAAGTCCATATACTATTACCATTGCCTAGATATAACTCATAATTTTAATTATATTATTTTGAAAAAATATGAATTTTTCATAATGATCCCATTATTCCTAGCATATCATAATATATATATATATTTTTTTTATTTCTATATTAAATTATTGAATTAGGGAAATATTATCTCATGTAACATGAAATTTAAAAATCAAGTGTATGCCTCTATTTGACCAAATTTAGCAAAACATGCATATATTTGTTTGAACATTTTTTTTTTGTTTTTGTGCCGTATAGCAAGTTTCATTCATAAGTGCATTACCTCCCCCCATACTTGTGGAGAATATACAATGGCTATTATATTCACTTTGTGCTATTCCTCCCACATAGGATGGATAAAATTTGATTTTTGGAAAATGACAAATTCTGTCATGCAATTTCCAGATCCCAGGGATTTCAAGAGTACCCTTTATCTTGGGACATTTTAAAATGTGACACAATGGCCTTTCTACCTCCTTCTTCACCTAGGAGGAAGGACCAGCCAGGAAGCACAGGCCTCAAAAGTGACAGGGCAGCCAGGCACTTCTGAGTCCTTTCTAAGTCCCTCTTTACCTAGGAGGTACTGCAGATCCACAGCCCTTTCTGCCCCTTCCCCACAAGCATAGAGCTTGCCTTAGGGGAGTGCTGCAACCCAGAGATTCAGGTGAGATCTCCATTTTCTCTCCAGTGACCTTCTAAGGCAGGACTAGCCAGAAGGCACAGGTCCCAGAAATGGCAGGGCAGCAAGCACAGGATCCTTTCTACCTTCCTCTTCACCTAGAAGGGCCTGCAGATCCACAGGCCTCACTGCACCTTCCATGAAAGTGAAGAGCCTGTCTCCAGGGTTTCTTCTGACCTCAGGACTCAGGAGGGATAACTGATCCACAGCACACTACACACAGGTTTTACCAGAGGAGAGCTGATCTCCCAGAAGTACAGACACAGGCTTATAGACCCACAGAAGGTACAAGCTCCAGCCAGAGACATGAACATCTAACACCAGAGATCAACAGAAAGGTGAAAGGCAAATCCAAGAATCTTACCAACAGAAAATAAGACTAGTTGGCTTCATAAGAACCTAGTACTCCCACCACAGCAAGTCCTGGTTATCCCAAAACACCAGAAAAACAAAATTTGGATCTAAAATCATATCTCATAATGGTGAAAGAGTAATTAAAGAAGAGCATGAGCTGGGCAGTGGTGGTGCACACCTTTAATCCCAGCACTTGGGAGGCAGAGGCAAGCAGATTTCTGAGTTCGAGGACAGCCTGGTCTACAGAGTGAGTTCCAGGACAGCCAAGACTACATAGAGAAACCCTGTCTCGAAAAAAAACAAACAAACAAAACAAAGCAAAACAAAAAAAGGAGACCATGAATAACTCCCTTAAAGAAATACAGGAGAACACAAGTAAACAGGTTCAAGCCCCTAAAGAGGAAACGCAAAACTCCCTTAAAAAATTACAGGAGGACACAAGTAAATAAGTGGAAGCCCTTAAATAGGAAACACAAAAATACCTTAAAGATTTACAGGAAAGTGCAAACAGGTGAAGGAATTGAACAAAACCTTCCAGGACCTAAAAATGGGAATAGAAACAGTTAAGAAATCTCAAAGAGAGACAACCCTGGAGTTAGAAATCCTAGGAAAGAAGTCAGGAAACATAGATGCAAGCATCACCAACAGAATACAAGAGATAGAAGAGAGAATCTCAGGGGCAGAAGATAACATGAACAACATTGACAGAACAGTCAAAAAATGCAAAATGCAAAAAGACCATAACCCAAAACATCCAGGAAATCCAGGACACAATGAGAAGACCAAACCTAAGAATAATAGGTATAGAAGAGAGTGAAGACTTCCAACTTAAAGGGCCAGTAAATATCTTCAACAAAATTATAGAAGAAAACTTCCCTAACATAAAAACAGATGCCCATGAACATAAAAGAAGCCTACAGAACTCCAAATAGAGTGGACCAGAAATGAAATTCATCCTGCCACATAATAGTCAAAACACCAAATGCACAAAAGAAAGAATATTAAAAGCAGTGAGGGAAAAAGATCAAGTAACATATAAAGGCAGGCCTATCAGAATTATACCAGACTTCTCACCAGAAACTATGAAAGCTAGAAGATCCTGGGTTGATGTCATACAAACCTTAAGAGAACACAAATGCCAGCTTAGGCTACTATACCCAGCAAAACTCTCAATTACAATGGATGGAGAAACCAAAGTATTCTATGACAAAACCAAATTTATACAATATATTTCCACAAATCTAGCCCTTAAAAGGATAATCAATGAAAAACTTCAACAAAGGAGGGAAACTACATCCTAGAAAAAGCAAAAAAAATAATTTTCCAACAAAATTAAAAGAAGAGAGGCATAAACAGAATTCCAACTCTAACAACAAAAATAACAGGAAGCAACATTTACCTTTCTTTAATATCTATTAATATCAATTCCCCAATAAAAAGACATAGACTATCAGGCTGGGTATGTAAACAAGACCCAACATTTTCTTGCATATAGGAAACTCACCTTAGTGACAAAGACAGACATTACCTCAGAATAAAGACTGGAAAACAAATTTCCAAACAAATGGTCCCAAGAAAAAAGCTGGAGAAGCCATTCTAATATCGAATAAAATCAACTTTCACCTAAAGTGATCAAAAATCATAAGGAGAGACATTTCATATATATCAAAGACATGATCTACCAAGAGGAACTTTCAATTCTGAACCTCTATGCTCCAAATGCATGGACATCTACATTCATACAAGTAACTTTCCTAAAGCTCAAAGCACATATTACACTGCACACAATAGTAGTGGGAGATTTCAACACCCCACACTATGCAATGGACATATCACAGAAACAGAAACTAAACAAAGACACAGTGAGACTAACAGAAGTTATAAAACAGATGGATTTAACAGATATCTACAGAACTTTTTATCCTAAAATAAAAGGATATACCATCTTCTCAGCACCTCATGTTACTTTCTCCAATATTAACCATATCTGGTCACAGATCAGGCCTCAACAGATACAAGAAGGTTGAAATAATTCCTTGCATCCTATCAGATCACCATGGACTAAGGTTGCTGCTCAGTAACATCATAAACAATACAATGCCCACACAGAAGTGGAAGCTCAACAACACTCTACTCAATGATAACTTGGTCAAGGGAGAAATACAAAAAGAAATTAAAGACTTTCTAGAGTTTAATGAAAATGAAGCCAAAACATATCTAATCGGACACAATGAAAGCAGTCCTAAGAGTAAAACTCATAGCTTTAAGCCCCGAAAAAAGAAACTGGAGAGAGCATATACCAGCAATTTGACAGCACATCTAAAAGCTCTAGAATAAAAAGAAGCAATTTTACACAAGAGGAGTCAAAGGCAAAAATTAATAACTCAGGGCTGAAATCAACCAAGTGGAAGCATAAAGAACTATGCAAAGAATCAACCAAACTTGGAGCTGATTCTTTGAGAAAATCTACAATATACATAAACCCTTAGCCCGTCTAACTAGAGAGCACAGAGTAAGTATCCTAATTAACAAGATCAGAAATGAAAAGGGAGACATAACAACAGGCACTGAAGAGATCCAATAAATCATGAGAGCCTACTACAAATGCCTATATTCATCAAAACTGGAAAACCTGGATGAAATGGACAATTTTCTAGACAGATACCTGGAACAAAAATTAAATCAGGATCGGATCAATGATCTAAATTCCCAGTTTACTATTAAAAATCCAAAACATGGATCACATTGAGATTATTTTTCTAGACAAGTAAAGGAATTTCTTGGTTCTATAATTAATAAATTGCATATCAATAGCACATCTTCAAGGTAAAAATAAGTCCTACATATGAGTCTACATTCATTTTGCTCTGAGCACTAAAATATGCAAATATGGAATTTTTTTACCTCTCACTAAAGAATCACTTTAACTACTTGTAATATAAGTGATCCTAAGACCCATGATTTCTATTTATTAATCTTCCATGTGTAAGATCTTTTTCTCTTCCAATCACCTTCTAATTACCACCTTTGTGGGCCTTGCCAGTCACCATATTCTCTCCCTCTCCCACTCCCTCTCTCTCTCTCTCTATCTATCCATTTTCCCCTCCCTCCTTCTCTCTCTCCCTCTTCCTCTCTTTGTCTCTCTCCCTCTCTCTTGCTCTCTTACTCTTTTGCTCTTTTCCTTTCTTGCTCTCTCTCTGCCTATGAACCAGGATGTAGGTCTCAGCTATTGCTCAAGCTCCATGCCTGATACCATGCTCTCTGCCATTATTATAATAGACTAAATCACTGAAAATGTAAGCAAATCCCAATTATACGGTATCTCTTATAATATTTGCCTTGGACTTAGTGTCTCTTCCAGACAATACAGCAGTGAGCAATAAAGCAAGTGAATATCAAAATATAATTAGGAAGTAGTTTGAAAATCTCATCACAATAAATTGAAAAATTTAGAATTTTGTAGGACAGAATATGTTTCTTAATGGAGGGGTACTATATTATTTTAAATATTCATATAGATATGTAGTATATCATGATCATAGCCACACTCATATTCTCCTCTCAGATTCCAAAAAAAATTTCTCCAACTATCTTGTATCTTCTTCTCAACTTCATTTTAATGAGATTTTTATAATTTTAGTTTCTTTAAAACACACAAAAATATTACAAGAATGTGCTTTCAGTTAATGCCAGGTGTTGGGCTGCTTCAGATTTCCCAAAGCAACTGACCATCATTCCCCTTATCATCTAGCAATGTCATGATTTTGCTAGTTGCAGATAGATTTTGCAATTCTGTGACTTTTGGAAATCGAAGCCCTTCTCAGGGGAGAATAAATGCTAGGTTCTTGAGAGGCAGTGTTTGGTGATGGGCATTTCTGTTGGTACTGAGTCTTGGTCATTCAGTTGGATTGGTTGTGGTTTGCTGATTGTATTGCTCAAATATGAAACAAGAAAAAAAATTAGATGTCAGATTTAGGACTCTCTCTTTCACATACACTCTTTCTCTCTCTCTCTCCTTTTCTTTCAATCTATTATTTATCTTTCCTATTTAGTCTTGAAATGATAAGCATGGGTGGAAGAAAGAACTCAGAAAGAATCAAAGTTCAGCTATATTGTGTTTCCCAATGTTATCCAATTAATGTTTCCCATATGTGCCCATAGATGGGTTCAACCACCTAGCTATGGGTACCTTATTCCAATGCCTGTTGCACTTAGAAGTTAACCTCAACCACTCATCAAGTAACCTTGAATTGGATTCAGTCTACCATGGCAATCTGAATCCACAGAGCCACCCAGGACACAAGAGAATAAACAATGCAGCCTGCTGAGAGTTGTCCTTGTCTGGACTTCTGAGTATTATGCATGGAAGCTCCAGCAACCAAAGTATCCTATTTGCAATTGCTGCATTTATCCAGGTTTCTGTTTATGTGTATTTGTCATTCAACATTGACCAGAAAAGAAACAATCCTGGGCTGACATGATGGAGATAAATCCTGCACATTAGATGTAGTGGGAAATCCTGCATATCAGTTTATTGTGATTGTTCTGGATTTAGTGAAGAACCACTTGTGATAAGCATAAATTTCCTTATATTTCACTCTTAAGTTAATAACTCCATTTCCCCCTTTTCCCCCTGAAGATAGATTCAAGCTATAAAAAGAATTAAAAGATGAGAATGAGAGCCTGGGATTTTCAATGTGCTAACATTATTTTCTTCTCTGTTTCCAAAATTTTAATCTGGGTCCTTATTTCCTTCTGTAATACTCAAACATCTGAGCCAAGTGTGGCTTATCAATGACAGATGTATGTTCTCTGCTGGCCAAACTAGATGCAATGAAGTGGCTAGTGTTCCTGAATCACAGGAAAGGGGATTGCCTGCACTTTTTCTGAGGAATTCTTTTTTTCACGCAAGAAATTTCAACATAAGCGAACACAAGAAAAATGATGAAATGACTCCAAAAACAGCTATAATTTTTCAGGGTGAATATTAAATCTGCAGTTTTATGTATGATATGAAGTATCCCTGGAACTGAACTCAGAAATGTAGGTGCATCCACACTACAGCTGTCTGGATATTTGAAAAACTTTATGGTCATGATTGTTATCAGAAATGTATTTCTACTGATCATACACATTGTTTATATCTGTAACTTCCTAGATTTTCCATTTCAGATTAATTCATGGTGATAGTGTCCTCAAAAAAAAAAAAGTGAAAACAAATCAAATAACAAAAACAAACAAAAAAATTCCACAATAAAAAGGATTTCCTGATTTCCATTTTTAAAATTTTATTTTTTTCCTAGGAGAAAACACTATGGTACCTGTCTTAAAAAAATGTTCTGTTGTGGGGAAGAGACACCATGCTTTGAAAATGGCAACTATTATAAAGTAAAACATTAATCCATACTTGCTTAGAGTTTCAGAGGTTTAGTCCATAATCACTAGAATAGTTGGTAAGGACACTTGCAGCTAGCTGTAGCAGTTGTCTAGGATTTATATGGTGAGAATGTTCAGAGATTGAAACTAGTCCTGATTGAAACAGTCTGAGAGACTTGATCCAGAGAAGTCAACAGCTTTAAAGCTATATTGGGTGTAAATTTTGATGAAACAGTTAATGCTAGAGTCTGAGGTTGGTTGTATAAGAATACTTATCTATCCCTTTGGTTATTTATATCCCTCTTTTTATGGGTATTTTTAAAAATATTCTCTTAGATCTCTCTAAAATTAGTCGTCTCATAGTATTGTGAGATAGACCAGGAACAGATTTTATACCATAATATCTAAAAAGCTGGTCCATCTTATTAGAAACACATGCTGAAGCATCATCAGCCTCAAACTACAAAGGTATTTCAAAGATATCTGTCATCTCATCACATGCCTTCCCTTATGAGTTTTCCATTTCTTAATATGGAAAATATTTTCTTTTTTAATCTATCTAACTCTCTTCCTTCTATGGAAACTTTGTTTTTCTTTTATATCCTTTCCTTTTTCTTTCCTTTTCATTATTATTCATATTCATTTTTCAGAGCCCAGTGGTTATGGCCCTCCTGGTCCACCCTCTGATATTTGCTGAACCTAATTCTCTTTCCCTATCTCCAAAGGGATATCCACACTGGATCGGATCCCAAATCCCATCAGACCTTTGTACTCCCTGGGGCCTCATGTGTCACAAAGGTTAGGAACATCTTCCCTCACTGGGAACAGACAAGGCACTCATCTACTGTACATTTGTTGGTATCCTCATATCAGCTATTGTACGCTGCCTGGTAGGTGGCTCGGTGTTTGAAAGATCTCAGGAGTTCAGGTTATTTGAGACTGCTGGTCTTCCTATGGGGTTGCCCTCCTCCTCAGTTACTTCCAGCCTTTCTCGTGTTCAATGACAATGATCCCTGGCTTCAGTCCTTTTTTTGGGTATAAGTATCTGCATCTGACACTTTCAGCTACTTATTGGACCTCTCTGAGGACAACCTTGCTTGGTTCCTGTATGTAAGCAAACTGTAATGTCAGTAACAGTGTCAGACCTTGAGACCTCCCATAGAGCTGTATTCCTATTTGGGTCTCTCACTGGACCTTCATTCCTTCAGTCTCTTCTCTGTTTTTGTCCCTGCAGTTCTTTTAGACAGGAACAATTCTGAATCAGAGATTTTAACTGTGGGATGGCAACCCCATCCCTCCACTTGAAGCCCTCCTTGTCTTTCTACTAGAGGCAGACAATAAATATTTCCTCTCCCCACTGCTGGGCATTTTATCTATGGTCCCTTCTTCCCAGGTCTCTGATACATTCTATAAGATCTCCCCACATTTTCTTTCCTGAGGTTGCCTGTTTTCAATTTTTACTCTGGTCCTCAGGTCTTCACTCCTGTTTCTTCCTCCAATACCTGGTCATGATCATGTTTGCCCTCCCTTATCCTCTCCCATTAATTTACCTCCCTTCTTCTGTACCCAATTATTTTGTTCTTCTCCCTCTCAAGTGGGATTTAGGCATCCTTACTTGGATCTTCTGCTTGTTAACTGTCTTGGGTTCTGTGGATTGTATCATGAGTATTCTGTACATTTTGGCTAATATCCAATTTTTTTAGTGAATACATACCATGCATATCCTTTAACGTCAGAGTAACCTCACTCAGGATGATATTTTCTAGTTCCATATATTTGACTGAAAAACTCATTATGTCACCATTCTTAAGAGCTGAGTAGTATCTTGTTCCGAAAATGAAACAAAATTTCTGTATCCATTATTCTGTTTTGGAACATCTGGATGTTTCGAGCTTCTGGCTATCACAAATAGGGCTGCTATGAACATAGTGCAACATATGTTCCTATGCCATGGTGGGGCATCATTTGGGTATAGCCAAGAGTGGTATAGCCGGATATTCATGTTGTTCTATTTCCAGCTTTCTGAGGAGTCTCCAGATTTATTTCCAAAGTGGTTGTACCAGTTTGTATTCCCACCAGCAATGGAGGAGTGTTTCTCTTTCTGCACCCTCTTGCCATGTGTGCTGTCATCTTAATTTTGGATCTTTGCCAATGTTCTTAGGTTTTGAGTTGCATTTTTCTGATGATTTAAGGACTTGGAATCTTTCTTGAAGTGCTTCTTGGCTATTCAAGATTCCTCTGGAAATACTGAATATAAGAGTCCAATTTGACCTTTTAAAGCATGAGGTGCCCTAATAGATGAATGGATAAGAGAAACTAATGGTATTGGTTTTCAAGAGCATCATGCTAATATCATAGGGCAAGCCACGGATAGAAATCACAGAAATAAAAATGCCCAATGTTTTATTTGTTGTGCATTTCATCTCTTCCAAAGTGATTATGAGGCTGGTAGATTCAAACCTCAAAACAGCTGGTACATTGGATCTAGAAAATAAGTTTATGGCACATTTTGGTTGTTAAGGCCCAAAAAGTTACCAGAGTATTATAATCACTGTGGAAAGGGCAAGCATTTCTTAAAATATTAGTAGTCCAAGAGATACATATGAGGTAACCTGATGTCCTTGGAAAACAACAAAGACTCCTGTCAGCTTGAGAACTGTCTTAGTCAGGGTTTCTATTCCTGCACAAACATCATGACCATGAAGCAAGTTGGAGAGGAAAGGGTTTATTTGGCTTACTTCCACATTGCTGTTTATCAATAAGGAAGTCAGGACTGGAACTCAAGCAGGTCAGAAAGCAGGAGCTGATGCAGAGGAAATGGAGAGATGTTCCTTGCTGGTTTGCTTCCCCTGGCTTGCTCAGCCTGCTCTCTTATAGTACCCAAGACTTCCAGACCAGGGATGGCACCACCCACAAGGGGCCCTACCCCCTTGATCACTTATTGAGAAAATGCCTCACAGCTGGGTCTCATGGAGGCACTATCTCAACTGAAACTCCCTTCTCTGTGATAACTGCAGCCTGTGTCAAGTTGACACACAAAACCAGCCAGTACAATTGACCCCTTGTTAACTTGACACACAAACACATCACTATTAAACCTCAAATCTTATGTTTTTATTCATCAAAGATTTAAAGTCCCACATTCTTTATATATTAAAAGTTTAATCAATTTAAAATGTCCAGTATCTTTTAAAATTCAAAGTCTCTTAACTATGGGCTCCATTAAAATATATTCTTCCTTCAAGAGGGAAAAAAATATCAGGGCACAGTCACAATCAAAAGCAAAATCAATGTCTGGGATCCAACTCACAAACTTCTGGGCTCCTTCAAGGGCTTGAGTCACCTCTTTAACTCTGCCCTTTGTAGCACATATCTTGTCGTTTGGGCTCCAGATGTCTGTATTCCACTGCTGCTGCTGTCCTTGGTGGTCATTACATGGTACTGGCAATTCTAAAACACTGCTGTAACTAGACTTTACCAATAGCCTCTCATAGACTGTCTTCATGGTGTCAAGCGTCAACTCCTTTGCATGATACCTTCAGCCCTGGGCCATCAATTGCAAACTGAGCTGCACCTTTACTTATGGCCTGCCATGGCCTCTCACTGTGTCAAGTCTCAGCTACTCTTCATGACCCCTTTGTGTTTTCAACACGAGTACCACCTGGGTGACTCTTACACATTACCAAGTCCTGCTGCAACCTTGGCCATCTCTGGAACACAACCTCTTTGTGTTCTCAGAAAACACTTCCCAGAAGATGTTACCTTAATGATACTGGTCTCTTTTTAATCACTGCTAATTTCTTAGCTCTAGCTAACCAGCATCAATAGTCCCAGTAATATAAAGTTTTCACTTTAGTAGTTCTGGTATCTTGTTAATTACAGCTGATACTTCAGCCCCAGCTCACCAGAACCACAGAATCTTCACAATCAAAATAACATGGCCCTAATAAGAGTCTTTAATCTTCCCTCTGAAATTTCACAAGCCAGGCCTCCATCTCTGCACTGTTCTCAACATGATCTTCCAAGCTCCTACAGAACATCCCACAGAGTTCTTAACAACCAGTGGTTCTTCTAGCTCAAAGTTCCAAAGTCCTTCCACAGTCCTCTCCAAAACATGGTCAGGTTGTCACAGGAATACCCCACTCCTGGTACCAATATATCTTAGTCAGGATTCTCTAGAGTCACAGAATTTATGGTAGTCTCTATGTGGTAAAGAGATTTATTGATGACTTACAGTTTGTAGTCTAACTCCCAACAATCAACTCCCAACAACAGTCGGCAGCAGCTATGAATGGAAGTCCAAGGATCCAGCAGTTGCTCAGTACCATAAGGCAAGCAGTCGAAGCAGAGAGAGCCTTCCTTCTTCCAATATCCTTTTATAGGTCTCCAGCAAAAAGTGTGGCCCTGGTTAAAGTTGTGTGCCACCACACCTTTAACCCCAGATGACCTTGCTTGAACTCGTAGATCTTCCAGTCTTAATCTTCTAGGATTCATAGCCACTACGCCACTACACCCTTAATCCCAGATGATCTTGAACTCAGAGCTTTCTATGTTAATCCTATGGGATTCATTACCACTATTCCTCAAGGTCTCTATGCCAAGATTCAGGTCAGAAACTTGTATCTCTCAGCCTCCAGATTAGGGCCACAGGTGAGCCTTCTAATTCTGGATTGTAGTTCATTTCAGACATAGTCAAGTTGACAACCAAGAATAGTCACTACAAAAGGCAATAATTCCATTCACTATCACTCCTAGTGACCCTCTAGGAAAATTTTTGCTTCCTGTCCCCACAACTCTAGGTTCTGCTGGCCTAGAAGTTTAGGTTCCAGAGGGTGAATTTCTCCTACCAGGAGCCACAACAACCATTCCATTGAATTGGAAGCTCAGACTTCCTCCTGGTCATTTTGGGCTTCTAATGCCCTTAAACCAACATGCTAAGAAGGGAATAACAGTATTAGGAGGAGTGATAGATCCAGATTATCATGGAGAAATCAGATTGCCTCTTCACAATAGATCTCTTATAACAATAGGGTATGCGAGTTAGTGTTCTTGCAACTCCAAGAACAGCAAATGAGAAAATTAAGTGTGATTTCAAAGAAAGCTTTCCGTAGGATGGTTGTGTTTGAGACAGAATGTCTGACAATATGAAAACCACCTGATGCAGGAAATAAATAAAATTTCCTTTATTACATGGTGTAGATTTCCCTATTTGTTTACTTTTTATTCTTTACTTTTGGCTTTTAAATATTGTGACAGCATTTGAACCTTTCTTTTTCTCGTAAAAATCTGAGTGTTTGCTCATCCACACTTCCTTTCAATTTTATGGCATCTTTTTTCATTGCTTTTGTTTATCATACTGTTATATGAATTATAAGTAACATAACATGTATATAATATATATAATATATAATATATATTCCACTAGTTGTTTATTATATAGCTGTATAAAATAATAATTTATGAAATATGCAATATTTTCATAAGTATAACCATTTATGTCCATATAATATTACCTTTTTGTATCGTATGTTTGTTTTTAATTGTATTATTTTTAAAACAACATTGTCAATTCTTTCATAATAATCCCACTATTGCAAGGATACTACAACCTATTTTATTGTTTCTTCATTAAATTATTAACTCAGGGAAACATTTGCTTATCTTTTAACATGGAAAATAAAAGCCAAGTGTATGCCTATGTTAGACCAACTTTAGCAAAACCTGTATTTAATTATTTGTTTGTTCATTTCTTTGTGTTTGAGGCATCTAGAAATATATATTAACAAGTGCATTTTCTCATATTAGTAGAGAACAGATAATGGAGATTTTACTCACGTGCCCATTTGTCCCTTAGGAAAACACATACTGTGACAGTGAGACATATTCTTGGCCTTGATCCTGTCTTCTATGATCCTATTTTCTTTAGTTTGTAAGTATCTTCATTAGTCATCTTTCAGTCTATGACTCTAGTATAGAACCAACTTCCTGTGTGCATCAAGACTTGTGGATAGGAATGAGGATCATCTCCTTAATTGACAGGATTTTCAAAGACATGAAAATGAAGCCAGTTACCTGATTGATGCACTGCTAGATATCCAGTTATCAGGATAATATTCAAGAGAAAGAGCATTCTTCACAGTGAGGTTATAAACATTACTTTTGTCATATTTAGTATTATATTTTCCTTTACTCATATTCACTTTTATTAATATTTTACTTTTAGCAAACATAGTTTTCATTACATGCTGATTTTTTACTGTGTTGGTATTTACACAATTTTAATAGAAAGAAATATTAAAATATCAAGATTTGAACACTCATGTTTAATATATTTTACCACAGTTACTCTCAACACTAGCTTTTCTCCAATTACTATTAATGCAAATCATCCTCTTATTTTCAGAAATATATTGTAATACCGTGAATACTTCTTCAACAAGCCATTCCTTCTATTCAAATAACTTTTCTTAATTGACATAGAATGTCGGGCTCATGACTCAGTATTTGTAAAAATACTTAAACTCACACTTCAGCATCCTTGATTGACTACTTTCTCCCATTGTAATCACATATTATCATGCTGTGTAAATGGTATTAAATTTTTCTGAAAACTAAAAATTAATATTAATTAAATCCATCAGAGTATATGAGTTTGAGTCCTCACACTCACCTGTTTGCACATAATCTCCCACAACTACATTTCTAAGGGATGTCTTATGGCTTTTCTGGGTACTATATATACATAGCTCATCATGCAGACCAAACACATACATAACATGATAAAATAAAATTAGTTTTAATTTATATTAAAACAATATTTATAAAAAGCAAGTTATAGATTTTAAGTATACAAATATTCTAAACTGTGATAGGAAAAGATATCACATATATAATGTGCTAACAGCATTGGTTTGTATTTATGTTTATAATTGTCTGATATCTTATCTGAAAACATATACTATATATATAAAATAAGTGTTTTATATCATGCAAAAAATGATTAAGAAAACATGTTAAATATCAATTATTGGTTCATATGAAGCTATGACCAGCATCATCATACAAAATTAACCTTAACGAAAATACCATAAAAATCCACATTCTAGGTTTGCATCGTTGACAGGGAGTATACCCTAGGCTCTGGCTCCCCATTCTCTCTGCTTACACCAAGAGGCAGCTTGACTCCCAGGATTTCTGACACACCCAGGATCTCAGGTGAGGCCCCATCCATTGCCCCAATACCCAACATAACTTCAATCCCCTGGGGCACAGAAGATGAAGGAATCCTGCAGATTCAGAGGCACTTATTCCTTATGGCTTGCACCTGTGCCCTAGAGCAGACCCTGGGCTCTGGCTTTCTACATATTCTGATGACACCCAGAGGCAGCTTGACCACAAGGACATCTGACACAACCAGGATCTCAGGCGCACAGGCTCACAGGAAGGACAGGCTCCTGTCAGAGATAGTAACACCAGTTAACAACAGATTTAACCCAGATGGTACGGGGCAAGCACAAGAACATAAGCAGCAGAGCCAATGTTACAGTTCTCCAACCATAGCAAGCTCTGGATACCCCAACAAACTGAAATGTAAGATTCTGATCTAAAATTCCATGTCATGAAAATGATAGATGACTTTAAAACAGACATAAATGACTCCACTAACAATTACAGGAGAGCTGGGTGGTGGTGGTGCTCACCTTTAATCCCAGCACTTGAGAGGCAGAGGCAGATGGATTTCTGAGTTTGAGGCCAGCCTGGTCTACAGAGTGAGTTCCAGGACAGTCAGGGATACACAGAGAAACCCTGTCATTCTCAAAAAACAAAAACAAAACCAAACCCCCCCCCAAAAAAAAAACAAAAAAACAAACCAAAAAACCCCAAACAACCAACCAAACAAACAAAGAAACCAAATACAGGAGAATACAGGTAAACGAGCAGAAGCCCTTAAAGAAATACAGTAAAACACAATTAAACAGGTGAAGTCATTGAAAATTATCCAGGATCTAAAAATGAAAATATAAACATTACATAAAGGACAAAGGGAGACAACCCTGGACATGAAAACCCTCGGAAAGGTATCAGAAGTCATAGATGCAAGCATCAACAACATAATACAGTTGAGATAGAAAAGAGAATCTCAGGTATAGAAGATACCATAGAAGACATTGAGCCAATATCAAACAAGATAAAAAAAAATAGCAAAATTCTCCTAACTCAAAACCTTCAAGAAATCGGGACACAATGAAAAGACAAAACCTAAGAATAACAGCTGTAGAAGAGTGTAAAATTCTCAACTCAAAGGGCAGGTAAACATCTTCAAAAAGTTATAGAAGAAAACTGCCTTATCCTAAAGAAAGGGATGCCCATAAGCATAAGAGAAGCCTATAAAACATTAAAAAAAAATAAATGAGAAAAGTTTCTTTTCATCACATAATCATCAAAACATCAAATGCAGAGAACAAAGAATATTAAAGTGGTAAGGGAAAAAAGTAAAATAACTTATAAACCCGGAAGTATCATAATGATGCCAGATTTCTCAGCAGAGACTCTAAAAGCCAGATGATGTTGGGCAGATATCATATAGACCCTAAGCGAACAGAAATGCCAACCCAGGCTACTATACCCAGCAAAACTCTCAATCACTGTAGATGGAGAAACCAAGATACTCCATGACAAAACCAAATTTAAACAATACCTTTCCACAAATCCAGCCTAACAGAGGATAATAAAAAAAAAAACTTCAAGACAAAGAAGGAAACTTCACCCAAGACAAAGGAAGAAATTCATCTTCTCACAACAAACCCAAAAGGAGAGAGCCACACATACATAATTCCACTTCTATCAACAAACATAACAGCTAGTAACAAACATTGGTCCTTAATATCTCTCAACATCAATGAACTAAATTTCCCAATAAAAAGGCATAGACTAACAGACTGGATACATGATATAAGCAGAAACTAGTAATTTCCTGCATATAAGAAATACACCTTTGTGACAAAGATAGACTCTACCTCCGAAGTCAAAGGCTGATAAAAATGTTCCAAGCAAATGGTTACAAAAAGCAAGCTGGACTAGCAATTCTAATATCCAATAATATAGACTTAAAACCAAAAATTATCAAAAAAAATTTGTCAAGTGTAGGTCTTATTGCTGGAGGTTTCCACAGAGATCTCTGGCCTGGCTAGATTAAGGAGCCCTAGAGGAGGGAATTGAGCATGCACAGGTGGGGCGGTCCCCGCCCTGTCTTCCAGGACTCTCTGTTTCTCCATGCTGCCCTGGATTGAGTCAGGTCAGGCTGGGCTGACAAGCCAACTAGCCAGTGAGGAGTGCAGCGCAGCTTCAGGCCGCGTTTTGGGAGAGCAAATCTTTTCCCAAGTGTTAACACTTCTAAGAACAGAAGGCTCAGACCACGGAGTAGATCTTTCACGTGTTTTTCTTCCCTGGATACTATACATATATGTAGTTTTGGGGGGTCATTCAGATTTCGGCAACAGTAATCTCTCATAGGTTTGGGCTGAGAATCTTTATTTGCATGGAAGAGGGCATGACCAATGTTACACACCTCTCCTGCTGGGGCCATTGTGGGGGGAATGGGCTGACATCTGAGCCATTGGTCTCAGAGCTATCACCAAACGCCTACCACCCCTTGTGAACAAATTTATTTTGCTTAGTGGGTCTCCGGGGTTCTGAGTGGGCTGCTCTAATGGATTCCAGCTGTCAGAACAGCCCACTGCCACACAGTGAAGTACATTATATACTCATAAAAAGAAAAAATCCACCAAGATGAACTCACAAATCTGAACATATTTATAAAAGGAACATTATTAAAGCACAAATCACACATTAAACCTTAGACAATAATAATAGGAGACTTCAACAACTTACTCTCATCAATGGACATATCATGGAAACAAAGACTAAACAAAGACACAGTGAAACTAAAAGAAGTTATGAACCAAATGGATTTACCATATATTTACAGAACATTTCACCCTAAAACGAAAGAATATTACTTCTGCTCAGCACTTCATAGAACATTCTCCAAAACTGGCATTTGAAATATAAATAAAGAAAATATCAAATAAATAAAAGTAAAAAAAAAGAACTTCAAATCTCTGAGGAAAGTAACCAAAGAAAACCTCAGAAAATGGAAAGATCTCCTATGCTCATGGATGGGCAGAATTTCTATAGTAAAAAATGGCTATCTTACCAAAAGCAATCTACAGATTCAATGCAATCCTCATCAAAATTCCAACTCATTTATTCACAGAGATAAAAAAAGCAATTCTCAAATTCACCTGGCATAACAAATAACCCAGAATAACATAAAACATTCTCAACAATAATAGTACTTCTGGGAAAATCACCGTTCCTGATGTCAAGTTGTACTACAGAGCAATAGTGGTAAAATCCACATGGTATTGGAACAGAGAAAAGCAGGTAGATCAATGGAATAGAATTGAAGAGCCAGACATACACCCACACAATATTCACTTGATTTTTGATAAAAAGTCAAAATCATTCAGTGGAAGAAGACAGCATTTTCAACAAATGGTGCTGATTCAATTGTCGGTTATCATGTAGAAGAATGCAAATTGATTTGCTATTAACTTTCTGTATAAATCTCAAATCCAAGTGGATCAAGCACCTCCACATAAAGCTAAATATTCAGATTCTAGGTGAAGAGAAAGTGAGAAAATGGGAAAGAACTTTTAACACATTGCCTTGGGAAAATTTTCTGCACCTAACACCAATGGCTCATGTTCTAAGATTAACAATTGACAAAAGAGAAATAATAAATCTGAAAAGCTTCTGTAAGGTAAAGGACACTGGAAATAGGACAAAAGATCAAACCACAAATTGAGAAAAGTTCTTTATCAACCCTATATCTGATACTGGGTCAATATCCAAAGTATACAAAAAAACTCAAGAAGTTAGACTTCAGAGAATTAAATAACCATATTTTTAAAATGGAGTACAAAGCCAAACAAAGAATTCTCAACTGAAGAATATAGAATGGCTGAGCAATACTTAATGAAATTTTCAACATCTTTAGTTATCAGGGAAGTGAAAATCAAAACGATCTTGAGATTCCACCTTACATCAATCAGAATGGCTAAGATAAAAAACACAGGCATGAGCACATGTTGGCAAAAATGTGGAGAAAGAGGAACACTCCTCTAGTTTTGATGGTGTTACAAGCTGGTAAAAGTATTTTGGAAATAACTCTGAATCTTCCTAATAATATTGGAAATAGTTCTACCAGAAGCCCAGATATACCACTACTGGGCATATATCTGAAAGATGCTCCAGCATATACCAAAACCACATGCTCCACTATGTTTATTAAAGCATTATTTACAATAGCCAGGAGCTGAATTTAATCTAGATGTCCCTCAACAGAAGAATGGATACAGAAAACGTGGCACATTTCCATAAGAGAATACTAAGGAGTTATTAAAAACAATGACTTCATTAAATTTGCATTCAAATGGATGGAACAAGAAAATATCATCTTACCTTCTAGTGATCATCTGCTCCTGGGATCTAAGGCTTTTCCACAGCCCTCTGTTCACAGGTCCCACAAGAAGAGAACTGGTCTCCTAGGAGTTCTCTCACCTCTGTGCTCAGAGGAGAGATGGACATTTTGTCTCCAATAACTGTCCAAAGCAGGACCGGCCAAGAGGACACAGGGAACAGGAATATTGGAGCAACTGGGACAGGATCCTTCAGGACACCACCTGCTCCTGGGAGCTGGGACTGATCCACAGCCCTCTGTGCACAGGTCTCTCAGGGGTGCTGACACAGGCTTACTGGCTTACAGGCCCACAGGAGGGAAAATGTCCAGGCAGAGACAGCAAGACCAACTAACACCAGAAATAACCAGATGGCTAAAGGCAAACACAAGAACTTTACCAAGAGAAAGATGGCTACTTGGCATCA
>JADRCD010195430.1:0-12731 GCA_019843815.1 Montemys delectorum | reverse complement strand
AGTACTCGGATGGACAAGGAGTCTGCGAGTGACAAATAGGAACACAAGACAGTGCTGAATCTGAGTGTAATTTCTCATAGTGAGCATCAGATTTTTATAGTCATTACAGAAGAAATAAGGAAGTTAGATAATACATCAGCCAAGGTACACTGAGGTTATCCTATGCATAATGATTCTTTAAACAAAACAGAAAATGCTTACATGAAAATTGCCAGGAACCAGGCAGTGGTTACAACTGAGATAAAGTCAGCCTTATCTGGAGTCAGCATATTCTTAGAAGCCAGGTGTGAGGGCTTCATGTATTGGGTGCAAAGACTTCGTGTCCTATCCATAGTTCCAATTCTAGTCTATTTTTAATAACTCACCACCAGCCAGCCCTTAGTAAACACCTAACTATGCTATTCTTCTGAGCTTGTGGAAGTATGAACCAGGGAGGTCCCGTTCTTACTAACCTTTCTGTGAATAATACAATACTCTAATTCCTTCTTAAACCACAACCCACCTTCTTCCTAGACCATTGTAAATTCCTGAATATGAGAATGACTCAGGTGTTATTCTAAGTATTTGTGGGGGACCTCCATTTACCAGAGGAGCCCAGCAACTTTCTTCTATTATGTAATATAGTCTGCCATCCACGACTGTAATGAGAATTCTAAGTTTAATATGTTGAACTTGCTCTGGTATTATTAACTCTTATACAGTAAACTACAATACCTGATTTCTTTCACTATCCTTCTTTCAACACTGCAGGCATTTAGTCTGAATAAGTAACATTCTTATGAAATTCCAAGTCCAGCGTCAGCTCAGCATTGACTAGGATGCTGGAACACTGGTGGAGGCCAGGAAACAACATCCAATCTAACTTGGCTATTTGTCAAATCATTCCTTAGGGGACCTCTATACCTGTAGTAAAACAATATTGAAAGAAAGTAAGCAAAAACCATCCTTTCAACTATTTCAAGGACAAATCTGGACCCCATACCATGTTACGGGATGTCAAGGACCTCCAGGAGACCAGTTTCTGTGAAACTTTTTGCCTCAAGACTGTGGCCAAGTTTTAGGACTTGTCACATAGACTCCACTGGAGTGGATGTGGCAGGGCCTGGCGTGGGCTTTTGAAACCTCAAAGTCTACCCCACGTGACATACTTCCTTCAACAAAGCAACACCTCTTAATCCTTCTAATCCTTTAAAATAGTACCATTTTAAGCATTCAAATATATGTGCTGTGAGGGCCATTCTTATTTAAACCACCACACTTGATCATGAAATATCCAGAAGACAGAGTTTCATAGGACATCTCTATCCTCAAGTTCTTACTATCATTTCCTCAATCCTTTTTTGTTTTTATGATGCTCTCTTGGTTTTTATTGGGATCATATTAATGTTATACTTAGCAGTTACTTACTCTCAGTTCTCTGACCAGATATGACTCTCTGTATTACCTGTTGCCCACAGCAAAAATATGCTTCCCTAGCAAATATTAAGATCATGGATTATTATAATTTTATTGAGCATCTGACCATTTGGGATCTAATATTACAACAAGTACAGCAAAACTTCCTTTGTGGGTTCATTTTGTACACAACAAATTTTAAGTATTTTGCCTCCAGGGGATTGGTAGTATTCATTGGCAGGAATAGGTTATTCTGTGAGATGAACTGAGAGAATATTTCCCCTTTTACATAATACACACATGATATTATCATTCTGAAGCCACACATATGAGAATAACAAGTGAGCATACAAGAAAATGGAAAGTATTTGGTCTTGGAAAGAAATTCTACATTCTACAATTTGAAGGAACCTGAGGACATTGCAGTTTGAAAATTATGCCAGCAAAAGAAACAGAATAGTTCAGATTTTCTCTTGTAATTTCCTTAGAGATGTGAAATACATCAGAATAGAGAATAGTTTTTATCAGGGGCTATGGAGAGGAAAGAATGTAGCCTTATTTTATACTATGTACAAACACTCAGTTGTACAAGATGAATCATTCTAGCATAAGATGTTGATGATGGCAGCATAGGAGTGTGAAACTAATAAGGTGCATTTTAAATGCTGAGAGTAGTAATTATTCTCTCTTCCTCCCCTCTCCTTTCCTCCCCCTTCTCTCTCTGTCTCTCCCTCTCTCCTTCTCTCTCTCTGTCTCTGTCTCTCTGTCTCTCTCTCTCTGTGTTGTGTATGACACACACACACACACACACACACACACACACACACACAGAGAGAGAGAGAGAGAGAGAGAGAGAGAGAGAGAGAGAGAGAGAGTATGTGTAGGCTACTTCTATATCAACTTGACATAAACTTGAATTATCTGAAAAGAGAGAACCTAAACTGAGGGAAAATGCTTCCATAAGATGGAGCTGTAGGGCAGTTTCATAAATAGTGACTAATGGGAGAGAGCCGAAACCATTGTGGTTGGTGCCTTTCCTTGGCTGCTGATCCTGTGTTTTATAATAAAACGGACTGAGCAAGCCATGATGAACAGATTAGCAACCAGCACCCCTCCATGGCTTGTGTGTGTGTGTGTGTGTGTGTGTGTGTGTGTCTATGTGTCTGTGTGTCTGTGTTTGTGTCTATGTGTGTCTCCTGCCTCTGGGTTCCTGCCCTACTTGAGTTCCTGTCCTGGCTTCCTTCAATTATGGAATATTTGAATATTTGATATGGGAATGTAAGACAAACTTTTTCTCTAAATTGCTTTTTGATCATGGTATTTCACCACAGAAATAGTAAGTCTAACTATGATAGTGTATGTATATTTGTGTCTTTATCATCAAAATGAGAAAAAAATGGAAATAAAGTAAAAATGTAAATATTACACTTTTACTTTATTGGAATTTACTTTATGGGAATTCTATGTAGTCTGCATTCTTTTAAGTATGTCTAAGCATTCAATTTTAAAC
The DNA here is from genome assembly GCA_019843815.1 of Montemys delectorum. Classification (NCBI taxonomy): domain Eukaryota; kingdom Metazoa; phylum Chordata; class Mammalia; order Rodentia; family Muridae; genus Montemys; species Montemys delectorum. The sequence continues at coordinate 9,826 of JADRCD010195430.1, read as the reverse complement.
CATTCATTAAGATTTTTCCATGTAACAGACATGTGATAAGTACTATGGAGCTATTAGCTATGAGGTCAGGCCCTATCATTAAAAACAAGTAAAGCATTGATCAGAGTGGTAAGGAGCAGGGAAAGGCAGAGGAAATAATGGAAGCCTTGTGAATCCCAACATAGACTGGTTTTCCAGTCTCTTATCCGAGTGAAGAAATATGATAAACTCCTGGGACATTTGCTTGTTACAGGTTAGAGAGAAGAGTTAATAAGATGTAGTGTCAGGGATTAAAGATATTGTTAAGTATCATATAATCCAAAAGAAGGCTTGAGCAACTAATAATTACCAATTTATATCAATAATCCTCTATTATATAGCGAGAATGTTTTATAATCAAAAATTTGAAGCATCATGCAAAATTTGGCAATGTGTAACTCAGAGGATGTGTTGAGAATATAGCAAAATGATAGTCATGTTCACTGGGTTTATTTTATCACATTACTTTGCAATGTTACTTATATAGACATTAAATGACAATAATACCTATACATATATATGTGTATATATTATATATACATAAACATGTATATATGTATACATATATATCTCCTCATATAACCAAATGTACATACATATATATTTACATATGTATACATACATATATATACAAATATATATACCTACCTATATATATAATATATACACACTATATAGTAAATAAAAATCTCAGTTTGGAAGACTGAAGAGTGTAGTTCCTAATGTAATAAGCTCTAGAAGTTGCTGCCTCACTCTCAGTAAACAGATAGAAAATCATAAAACGCAAGGCCATAGGCACCACAGTGCTTCTGGAGTTTTCAATTCTCAGCATCTGTGCCACAGTACTTAGATAAAATGTTTTGGGCAAGTTAAAAACGCAGAAGTGACAACTCTGAGGTCATTACAGAAGAGAACAAGTTAAGGCTTCCTCATAGTCAATTTAATGACAATGGCCTTGTAGCAGAGGAAAACCTTAGAAACCACCCAAGAGCTCAGTAGGAATCAATACCTTGGGGTCATCACTAGAATTCTAATGCTAGCTCTAGATAAACCATAAGATTATGTATTTATCCAATTTGCACTCTGTGATGTGCTTCTGATGAAAGAGTTCTAGGTATTTCTGTGCTAGACAAGCAAGCTTGGTTTCTATCACTGTCTCTTTCTCATTTTTCCTTCACCAATTATATTCTCTGATGTTTCCTATCATTTTTAGCAAACCAATTTCTAAACATTTATTAGCTTCATTTGTATTTTCTTACTGTATTTATTTCATCACTAAGCTTCTAATTCTCTACAATACTGATTTTGCTTGCAGAAGATGTCTAGCAATGTAACCAAATCAAGGCTGTTAATGAGCTAACTAACCACTCCTTTGACTGGAGGGATGCCTTCTCCACAGACTGATGATGTAACTCATGGTAAGGGAAATCACTGACCCTATGAGTGTTATTTTTCTAACTTGCCATATTTTTAGAACTTCTTTCTTTTGGATTTTTCCAGACAGGGTTTCTCTGTGCAGCCCTGCCTGTCCTGGAACTCACTCTGCAGACCAGGCTGGCCTCGAGCTCAGAAATCCACCTGCCTCTGCCTCCCAAGTGCTGGGGTTAAAGTAAAGGCATGCACCACCACTGTCTGGCTAGAACTGCTTTCTAAATATGTATATTTATATCCACATACTTGTGCCCTATTTAACCTTGGTCAAAGAAGCAGTATAATTAATGTGTACATGTACATCTCAAATTTCTGAGAATAAGCAACTGTGAATACCTAGCTATAAATGAGACATCTGTATCACACATCTCTGTATCAAGGCTCAATCAACATCCTGGTAGAATTAACAAAATGAATGTAGGAGTCAGAGGACAGGGAGGAATGCTGTAAAATGAACACACATGAATACATAAAAACTATAGCTGCTCGAACAAGACTTGCACATGATCGAGCTAGTCAATATTTTCAGCATAGAAGAGGAAAGCAGTCTCAAGGTCATAATGCTTTCCCTTACATTAATTATTCATTTGTAAAAACTAACACTCAAGCCAAGTTATTTCCTCCTTGATCCCCTCTGAGAACAAGCATGCTTATCACTGTGGTGAGCTTTGTCATGGATGCTGGAGATTCGAGTTAAGATAGGCATGCTTGTGTAGCAGATACTTACCTATTGAAACATTTCACCAGCCCTGAAATCCATCAAAAATGTCAACATTTCCCAAAGCTGCTTTTCTAGAAGTACTGTCCTAATGTTAGAACTTGCATCAACCTATTGTATATACAACAGATGAGACAAATCTCTCCATTTGGTGGCTTAGAAATAGATCATGTATGTTTGAGATTCATTGTGGGTGTAGCTGGTAAGCAGTGCAAGTAGGGCTCTCAGTAGCTACTTGTCAGGGTGTATGTCAGGGTGTATCAGCCATTATCTCACTCTGACCCTTTAATCTTTCTGTGTTTTTTTTTTCTTTTTTCTTTTTGTGATCTACAGTGTAGAAGAATTTCCCCCTGAACCTTCCATAGATATTCTGTCTTAGAATGGAAAGGAAGCATAAGGATCCACAACTGCCATTGCCTCTCTGCCAATGTTTCATGCAACAATCTGTGAGTATACGCTTCTCAGATCCATATCAACAAGGAGAAGGGGAAATTTATAAGTGAGTGTGCTGTGCAAATGTAATTTTATCAATCCCACTTTTATCACCAGGGAACTGCTGACTTTTCTTAGATTGGCAGCACGGACCACAGAATGTGTTCAGAGAAAGCAGCTGATTGATAAAGAACAAAAATGGTCATTATTACCAAATGGTAATTATTACTTAAAAGTCCTGTGTATGACTATTTATAGATACAGGATATGGATTCAAAGGAGGAAGGTGTGTGAATTTAAAGCTAGACAGAGCAAAGGACTAAATAAGAAACAGCCAGCTAATTACATATTCACTCTTATTTTTGAAATCACATTTAGCCACTTCACTTGAGAACATCTGTAAGTTTGTTCCTTTAAGCCTCAAAACCCATTTATATAAGTACAGGGATGGAGGTAAAATGGCTTCCATTCATGCAACAAGCCTCTAAAAATAATTGGATCCTTGAAGTGGACTGTTTCATTTTTCTTTCTGTTTATAACAGACATCTTAAACAGGATGAAATTGGTACTCAGGTGGCTTTAGTTCCAAGAGTAGGTTTTTTGCACATTAATTGGAAGAAATTGGTGAGGCTTAGTGACTCTGAATAAACTAAGTTTGATAAAAAACTAAAAACATCTTTTTAAAAAAATAATCTAGTTATGAATTTGTGTTTCCTTAATATTAGTCTGGCCCTTATTCCCAGCCATATTTGCTTAAATGCAGCTTTACACTGTTGCTGTAGAATGACATCATAATTATATACAAAGGATAAGTAATTTGTGCGTCAAGGTGTAGACTGAAAGAGAACAAAGACACTTGATTTCACTCTAAATTACTGTGCTAATGTCATTATTAGTGTGGCTTAAGCATCTGAGTCCCAGTATTCTATAAAGGGCAAAAGATACAAATGAGATCTGGAATCCAGAAACATTCTGCCATTTGTCAGTGATGTTTCTTTGGCTTCTTGCTTCTTCTTCCTTGTGTTTTTATTTTCCTTGTAAAGATGATAATATAATGGTTTTTCTTCATCTAGCCCTTTTGCATTGTCTCTCACTGACAATTCAGCAGAGAGTTTTCAAGCCTTAATTATGAGCACATTCATTCTATTGTTTCTATGTGGTACAGGACAAGGAAACACAATTAGTGGAATATTGTAATTAACCTTCCTGGTCTGTGTGCTCCTCTAGAACTGAAGCACTGGTTGGAGACCATAAAATCCTTTGTATTACAAGGAGTGAGTCCTGGGATCTATCACCATCAATAATCAAGGTAATTTATTCTGACAAGGGAAGCACATCACTTTCCTCATCTAATGACACAGATGGGGAGGAATTTAAACCTGACACATAAACCATGGACAAGACGTGCTTGCTTCTTCTGCCCTGTCTTCTTTCTTGCCTGCTGCCAGGTTGCATTGTATTTATTCCTTGCTTCTTTCTTCTCTGTCTTCCTGCCATCTACTTTTATGGTAGATACTATGATATCAATAATAATTTTAAATCTCAATATTTTCATTTTATGAAAGTGATTAATTTTGTGGTAGGCATATACAAGGGTGAAACCACAAATCTTTACATTGTTTACAGTACCTATTTTTAAAACACTTATAGAAAACAATTCTATAAAGAAATGCAATCCTCAATTCTAGAGTCTAAATAGACTTTACTTATAATTGAATATAGAGCTATGGTAATGGGGGAAGCATAGCTGAAAATTCTGATAAGAAGGTTACAGATGCATAAATATCACAAAAATACTTGATGTGCTAGAAATACATTGATGTGATTGTTTCTTCATTTATAAAATGAGTTTGTCACATAACTTTAGTAGTAAAACTAAGGCTGGTTTAGAATAATACATAATGGTTGATAAACAGTCAAGAACTTATCTTGGTACTGTGTGCTCTTCACTGGTCTGACTCCCATTATCTGCAGATTGTAGAGTTATGTGTTATTTAAAAGTAGGAGAACTAGTCATGAAACTCCATCAGTTAGAAATAAGTATGTGATTCATTTCATGGTTTACAGTAAAAGAAAATCTCAATATGTGGTATTTAACAGCGAAATAGGCATGCTTTAATGAATAGCTCTAAACTATTTTGCTATGAGGAAATATCCATGATCCTAAAATGACTACTGTGTGTAAAATATGTGTTCAAAACCACACAACTTCTTAGAAAATATCAATTTGGAGAGAAGGTACTAAAAATGTTATTAATGATTCATTACAACAATAAAAAGATAGAATTAAAACAAAATAGTAAAATGTTTATGTGTTTAGGATGATTAAGACGTATCTGTGTATTATAATAATGATGACACATTACATTAGAAAATATATGGCACTTATACTCTTAGAATTTAGAGATTTCTAGATGTGTGTTACTGTCAAGTGGTGGTATCAATTTACTTGAAATTAGCAGAATATTATACCACCAAATGTGAATGTATTTGGTTAATAATAAAGTGTTAGAAAAATGTAGTTTATATGTTTGAAATATTCATATTTAAGATACTATACATAATGTTATAACTTGGCTTAGCAGTTTACCTTACAGACAAGCTTTACATATACTCAATCAATAAATCAATGTTATTTCTAATACATTTTCTTATAGTTATATTAGAATATAGAATATTTTTAGATTTTTTTACAGCAAATATTTTAGCTGAATCAGCCATGAGCCTCATAAAATACTAATAGTGAAGCCATTGTTTTCTGGGTACAGAGAACTCTATTGCAGGATAATGTGCTCAGCTACATCCATACCCTGAGCAAAAGGATAAGTACTAAAGAACAATGAGATTGTAGTATAATTCAGAGCTGTCATTGGAGAACAAGAGTATGGTCATCTATACCACTGGAAGAAATGACAAGTTCTATAATATGAACTGACTCTAGGAGAGAAGCAAATTGTGTATTCCATTTTTTCACCTCTCAGGATACTCTTCTGGTGCTAAAATTTTAAATGAGTACTTTCTATAACAATGCTGTTTTATTACATCACAGTTGCTAAGAATATGTTCTAGTCCCAGCTGATATAAAAGTTTCATCTTTGAAAGATCTCAGAAATTCATTTCTAATGACAAAGAACCTGAAATAAACAATGAATGTTAAATGAATGTGTTAGTTCATTGATTCATTGAAAGCCAGCGTAGAAAATGAGAATGGATGAGTAGCTTCAATTGTAAGGGCAGAGCTTGACTTGAGTTACAAGGGCCAAATATAGGAAGAGTGCTGGGATGCCTGACATAGGCTACTTGAATTGCTTACTCAATAGTAATTCTAAGTAAATGCAAGTTTAACGATAGGAAAACCAGCTTGATTTTATGTGCAAGTCCTTGATCCACTGGGACTTAGCTTTGTACAAGAAGATAGGAATAGGTCGATTTGCATTTTTCTACATGCTGACCACCAGTTGAACCAGTACCATTTGTTGGAAATGCTGTCTTTTTCCTACTGGTTGGTTTTAGCTCCTTTGTCAAAGACTGAGTGACTATAGGTGTGTGGGTTCATTTCTGTGTCTTCAATTCTATTCCATTAATATACCTTCCTGTAAGTGTACCAATACCATGCAGTTTGTATCACAATAGCTCTGTAGTACAGATTGAGGACAGCTATGGTAATTATACCAGAAGTTCTTTTATTGTTGAGAATAGTTTTACTATCCTAGGTTTTTTCTTATTCCAGATGAATTTGAAAAGTACTCTTTCTAACTCTGTGAAGAATTGAGTTGGAATTTTGATGGGGGATTGCATTGAATCTGTACATTGCTTTGGTCCAGATAGCCATTCTTACTATTTTATTCCTACTTATCCATAAGCATGGGAGATCTTCCCATCTTCTGAGATATACTATTTCTTTCTTCAGAGACTTGAAGTTCTTGTCATACAGATCTTTCACGTATGTAATATTATTTGTGACTAATGTGAAGGGTATCATTTCCCTAATTTCTTTCTCAGTCTATTTATCCTTTGAGTAGAGAAATTATATTGATTTGTTTGAGTTAGTTTTATATTCAATCACTTTGCTGAAGTTGTTTATCAGTGTTAGGACTTCTCTGGTGGAATTTTTAGGGTCACTTAAGTATGCAATCATATCATCTACAAATAGTAATTCTTTGATTTTTCATTTCATATTTATATCCCTTTGACTTCCTTTTGTTGTCTAATTGCCCTACTTGAACTTCAAGTACTATGTTGAATAGCTAGGGAGACAGTGGGCAGCCTTGTCTAGTCCCTGATTTTAGTGGTATTTCTTCAAGTTTCTCTCTATTTAGTTTGATGTCTGCTACTGGTTTACTGTATATTGCTTTTACTATGTTTAGGCATGGCCAATGAATTCCTGAATTTTCCAAGATTTTAACATGAAGGGAATGCTGAATTTTGTCAAATGCTTTTTCTGCATTTAATGAAATGGTCATATGTTTTTTTTTTCATTTGAGTTTGTTTATGTAATGGTTTATGTTGATGGACTTCCATATATTGAACCATTGCTGCATCCCAGGATGAAGCCTACTTGGTCATGATGAATGATCATTTTGATGTGTTCTTGGATTCAGTTGGCAAGAATTTTATTGAGAATTTTTGCATCAATGTTCATAAGGGAGATTGGTCTGAAGTTCTCTTTCTTTGTTTGGTCTTTGTGTGGTTTAGGTATAAGCATAATTGTGGCTTTATGGAATGAATTGGGTATTGTTCCTTCTGATTCTATTTTGTAGAATTCTTTGAAGAGTATTGTTATTAGGTCTTCTTTAAAGGTCTGATAGAATTCTCCAATAAACCCATCTGGTCCTGAGCATTTTTTGGTTGGGAGACTATTAATGACTGCTTCTATTTCTTTAGGGGTTATGTGTCTGCTTAGATGGTTTATCTGATCCTGTTTTAACTTTGGCACCTGTTACCTATCTAGAAAAAATTCCATTATATCTAGATTTCCCTATTTAGTTGAGTATAAACTTTTGTAGTAGGATCTGATGATTTTTTTCCATTTTCACAGCTTTTGTTGTTGTGTCTCCCTTTTCCTTTCTGATTTTATTAGTGTGGATACTGTCTCTGTGCTCTCTGGTTAGTGTGGCTAAGGGTTTATCTATGTTGTTGATTTTCTCAAATAACCAGCTACTGATTTTGTTGATTCTTTGTATAGGTCTTTTTGTTAATATTTGGTTGATTTCAGCCTTGAGTTTTATTATTTCCTGCGGTCTACACTGAAACATATAAAGAAGAAAGTAGGGAAGAGCCTCGAACACATGGGCACAGGGGAAAAATTCCTGGACAGTACACTAGTGGCTTATGCTGTAAGATCAAAAATCGACAAATCAGACTTCTTAAAATTGCAAAGCTTCTGTAAGGCAAAGGACACTGTCAATAGGACAAAAAGGCAACCAACAGATTGAGAAATGATTTTTAACAGGTTGGGAAAAGCTCTTTACCACCTATACATCTAATAGAGGGCTAATATCCAATATATACAAAGAACTCAAGAAGTAAGACTCCAGAGAAACAAAAAACCCTATATAAAAAATGGAGTACAGTGCTAAACAAATAATTTTCAACTGAAGAATATTGAATGGCCTAAAAGCAGCTAAAGAAATGTTGAGCTTAGTCATGAGGGAAATGCAAATCAAAATACACCTGAGATTCCACCTCACACCAGTCAGAATGGCTAAATTAAAAAACTCAGGTGACAGCAGATGCTGGAGAGGTTCTGGAGAAAGAGGAATACTCTTCCATTGCTGATGTGGTTGCAAGCTGGTACAACCACTCTGGAAATCAGTTTGGCAGTTCCTCAGAAAATTGCACATATTATTACCTGAGGACCCAGCTATACCACTCCTAGGTATATTTCTAGAAGATACTCCAATATGTAATAAGGACAAATGCTCCACTATGTTCATAGCACCCTTATTTATAATAGCCAGGAACTGGAAAGCACTCAGATGTCCTTCAACAGAAGAATGGTGTAGTGGCTATTCCTGGTTGTCAACTTGACTATATCTGAAATGAACTAAAATCCAGAATTAGAAGACTCACCTGTGGCCCTAATCTGGAGGCTGAGAGATACAAGTTTAGTTCAAGCAAGATCACCTGGGATTAAAGGTGTGGCACACACCTTTATTCTGGGCCATACCTTTTGCTGGAGACTTATATAAGGACATTGGAAGAAGGAAGGCTTTCTCTGCTTCATCTGCTTGCCTTGTGGGACTGACCGAGCAACTGCTGGATCCTTGGACTTCCATACACAGATGCTGCCGACCATTGTTGGGAGTTGATTGTTGGGAGTTGGACTACAGACTGTAAGTCATCAATAAATTCCTTACTACATAGAGACTACCATAAGTTCTGTGACTCTAGAGAACCCTAATACAAATGGATACAGAAAATATGGTACATTTACATAATGGAGTACTACTCAGCTATTAAAAATGTCGAATTCATGAAATTCTTAGGGAAATGGATAGAACTAGAAAATATTATCCTGAGTGAGGTAGCCCAATTGCAAAAGAACACAAATGATATGCACTCATTAATAAGTGAATATTAGCACAAAAGCTCCAAATAACCAGGATACAATTCACAGACATCATGAAGCTCATAAGAAGACCAAAATGTGGGTGCTTCAGTCCTTCTTAGAAGGAGAACAAAATACTCCCAGGAGCAAATATGGAGATAAAGTCTTGAGCAGAGACTGAAGGAAAGACCAACCAGAGACTGTTCAACCTGGAGAATCATCCCATATACAGTTACTGAACCCAGACACTATTGTGAACGCCAAGAAGTGCATGCTGAAAGGAGCCTGATATTTCTGTCTTCTGAGAGACTCTGCCAGAGCCTTACAAATACAGAACAGGATATTAGCAGCCAACCATTGGACTGAACATGGGGTCCCCAATAGAGGAGATAGCGAAAGGACTGAAGGAGTTGAAGGGGTTTGCAACCCCATAGAAGAACAACAATATCATCTAACCAGATTCATCCCCAACCTGCAGAACTCCCAGGGACTAAGCCATCAATAACAGATTACACATGGCTCCAGCTGCATATGTAGCAGAGGATGACCTTGCGATGCATCAATGGCAGGAGAGGTCCTTGGTCCTATGAAGGCTTGGCAGATGTCCCAGTGTAGGGGATTGGGGGTGTGGAGGTGGAAGTGAGATTGTATGTGGAAGAACACCTTCATAAAAGTAC
>JADRCD010195429.1:0-13626 GCA_019843815.1 Montemys delectorum | reverse complement strand
GCACAAGCCATGCTGGCCATGGACACAAGTATGTGGCTTCTCCCTGCTCTAGCCTGTCACTTTTCCATGCCTCGTGAGAGTAGACACATACACACACACCCGATGAGTCCATGCTGTGGTCAGTGTGTCCAATGAGGCTCCCATGCTAAAGAGCACTCTGGACTTGTGCCTCTGACCTGAGGCACAGGTCACCGATACAGTGGCCCTGCAGGCACTTAGCACAGAGAAGCATGTCCCAAGAGTGCTGGACAGTGGTGAGGTTCTGGGTGGGCAGAGGACAAGTGGAGTGGGGTACTAGAGGATGTAGGAGTGTGTCCGTCAGAGCCCCTGTTGAGGAGAAGGACATTCCTAGAAAAGACCTGCTGACCAGCGAGTACAGAAGTCAGAGTGGGGTTCATCTGGCTGCCTCTCCAAGAGGGCTCAGAACGGACAGCAGCGTGGTCTGACTCTGTCATCTAGGTTTCCCTGTGGCCACCAAAATGTCCCAGGCACACATGGGCACAAACCTAGAAACCGGGCAAGACTTGGGAGTTGGTAATGGCCCCTGGGTGGGAGGATTACAGGCCCATGAAGAGAAGTGTGGGTAGGATTTTGAATGTATTGAGTTGCAAGTATAGAATATGCTATCCACGGTGGTGGGTGTCCGCAGCAGAGGGCCCTAGGAACATGAAGTTGGCTGCTGCTGGACATGGTCTCCATCTGTTATAGGCGAGACGAGTGAGAAGATCGCTCACGCCAAGGCTGTGGCTGCTGAAGCCAGAGACACGGCCACCCATGTGCAGTCTCAGCTTCAGGGTATGCAGAAGAACGTGGAGCAGTGGCAGAGCCAGCTAGGGGGCCTTCAAGGCCAGGACCTGAGCCAGGTGGAACGGGATGCGAGCAGTTCAGGTGAGCGAGTGGTCCTTGCCTTCCTAGAGGCCAAGGTGTGGGAGGCAAGGCTCTCATTCCACTTTTCCTGCAGTGTCCACCCTGGAGAAGACATTGCCACAGCTGCTGGCCAAACTGAACCGTCTGGAGAACCGTGGCATTCACAACGCCAGCCTAGCCTTGTCTGCAAACATTGGTCGTGTGCGCGAGCTCATTGCTCAAGCGCGGAGTGCCGCCAACAAGGTGGGTACTCACCTTAGGGATATAAGCAGTGGACCTGGGAAGCTGGGTAGTAAACTCTTTTGCACTACACACTCCCAGGTCAAGGTGTCTATGAAGTTCAGTGGGCGTTCAGGGGTACGACTGCGCACCCCACGAGACCTTGCTGACCTTGCTGCCTACACTGCCCTCAAGTTCTACATCCAGAGCCCAGTGCCAGCGCCCGCACCTGGCGAGAACACTGGGGACCGCTTTGTTCTGTACATGGGCAGCCGCCAGGTACCGTGCAGGAGGGGGACGGGCCATACCGGACTGCAAGTTAGAAATGGCAGTCTTTGGTCCCCATCCTAACTGCGTCTTCTGACCGCCACCACAGGCCACTGGGGACTACATGGGAGTGTCCCTGCGTAATCAGAAGGTACACTGGGTGTACAGACTCGGTGAGGCTGGCCCTACAACTCTCAGCATTGACGAGAACATTGGGGAGCAGTTTGTAGCCGTCAGCATCGACAGGTAGGGTTACCTTGAAGAGAGGTTAGACTTGTATTTCTAAGTGCCCTGTCTGTCTCTCACCCTTCACCTCTGCTCTTAGGACCCTCCAGTTTGGCCACATGTCTGTCACAGTGGAGAAGCAGATGGTTCATGAGATCAAGGGGGACACGGTGGCTCCTGGAAGGGAGGGACTACTCAACCTGCATCCTGATGATTTTGTCTTCTACGTGGGAGGATACCCCAGCAACTTCACGGTGGGCCTGGCTCAGCCTGGGGGTAGTCTTAAGGTGTCTGGGCAGTCCTGACTACCTTGACCTAGGGGAAAAGTCCTTGTCTGGTTTTAAGTTCATTCTCCTGCAGTCTGAGCGCGGTTGGTTTCTAGGAGGTAGGAAGGTGTCCTGACTGTGCACTTTACCCACAGCCCCCTGAACCCCTTCGATTCCCTGGCTACCTGGGCTGCATTGAGATGGACACACTGAATGAGGAGGTGGTCAGCCTCTACAATTTTGAGCAGACCTTCAAGGTGGACACTGCGGTGGATAAGCCTTGTGCTCGGTAGGTAAGGCCCAGCAGCACCCTGTGCCTCCACTCACCCACCCTCCACTGACCTGAGGCTTCTATCCTGCAGCTCCAAGGCCACCGGTGACCCATGGCTCACAGATGGCTCCTACCTGGATGGCAGTGGCTTTGCCCGCATCAGCTTTGAGAAGCAGTTCAGCAACACAAAACGCTTTGACCAGGAGCTGCGGCTTGTGTCCTACAACGGGATCATCTTTTTCCTCAAGCAGGAGGCACGGCTGACCCCATGCCCCACCCTGCCCTGTACCTCCTGCCCATTCTGACATTGCCCTGCTGCGACCCTACCTGAGGCCCTCAAGCTCACCTTGCTCTGCCCTGTTCCTGCAGAGCCAGTTCTTGTGCCTGGCAGTACAGGAAGGCACCCTTGTGCTCCTCTATGACTTCGGCTCTGGCTTGAAGAAGGCTGACCCACTGCAACCCCCACAAGCCTTGACGGCAGCCAACAAAGCGGTAAGGCGAGGGGCCTGGGGACAGGAGGACCAACGGAGAGATTTGGCTTTCCTGAAGCCCGGCACCCATCCCTTGCAGATCCAAGTGTTTCTACTGGCTGGTACTCGCAAACGTGTGCTGGTGCGTGTGGAACGGGCCACTGTGTTCAGCGTAGATCAGGATAACATGCTGGAGATGGCTGACGCCTATTACTTGGGAGGTGTACCACCTGAGCAGCTGCCCCCAAGGTGAGCACGGGCCCTGGGGCATGTGAGGTCCCAGTGCCACCAGGACAGCCACTCATGACCTGACTGGTGTCCTGCAGCCTACGGCAGCTCTTCCCCTCGGGAGGCTCGGTCCGTGGCTGCATCAAGGGTATCAAGGCTCTGGGCAAGTACGTGGACCTCAAACGACTGAACACCACGGGCATCAGTTTCGGCTGCACCGCTGACCTGCTAGTGGGACGTACCATGACTTTTCACGGCCATGGCTTCCTGTCCCTGGCACTTCCTGATGTGGCGCCCATCACCGGAGAGGTCTATTCTGGCTTTGGCTTTCGTGGCACCCAGGACAACAACCTGCTGTATTACCGTCCCTCCCCGGTGAGCTGGTGGTAGCTTGCTTCTGCTGCAAGCCAACAGTCTTGGCCTGTGGGGGCAAGAAGGGATGAGCCTGGACTCTTGGCCTAGCCAGTGATCTTGCCTCTGTCCCTAGGATGGGCCATACCAGGTATCTCTGAGGGAAGGCCATGTGACACTCCACTTTATGAACAGAGAGGTGGAAACTCAACGGGTCTTTGCTGATGGCGCCCCTCACTATGTTGCCTTCTACAGCAATGTCACAAGGTGAGCCCTGCCTCAGGCAGAGAGGAAAGGAGGGCTAGTATGCCCCACAGGAGGGCCTGTGGGAGGCTGGCCCTTCAGGAAGAATGTGCTGAGCTGGGAAACACTGCCTTCTTCCCAGGGTGTGGCTGTATGTGGATGACCAGCTACAACCAGTAAAGTCCCACCAGAGAACAACTCCCATGCTCCAACTCCAGCCTGAGGAGCCCCCACGGCTTCTCCTAGGAGGCCTGCCTGTGTCTGGTACCTTCCACAACTTCAGTGGCTGCATCAGCAATGTTTTTGTACAGCGGTAAGCTGGTGGGTGTAGGGGACGAAGTCCCAGCTCACCCCCGCATTCCAGTTACTGACAGATGTCTATCTACCTGTTCCCCCCACAGACGTCGGGGACCACAGCGTGTGTTTGACCTACACCAGAACATGGGGAGTGTCAACGTAAGTGTGGGCTGCACACCAGCCCAACTCATCCAAACCTCAAGGGCCACGGCTCAGAAGGTAGGGGACCCACAGTGGTGTGTGGGCAGGACTCGGGAAGCTGGGGCTCGGGCTATGAAGCAGTTGGCCAATGCACTGTGGTCTGGTCTGTGCCTTAGGTTTCCCGCCGCAGTCGACAACCCAGCCAGGACCTTGCCTGCACGACACCCTGGCACCTTGGGACTATTCAGGATGCATACCAGTTTGGGGGACCCCTGCCCAGTTACCTGCAGTTTGTGGGCATTTCCCCGTCCCATAGGAATAGGTAAGGTTGGCCAGGCCAGGCTTGGGTGGGATTGGGGGCACTACTCATGCTGACACCCTGCTTGGCTTTCAGGCTCCACCTCTCGATGCTCGTCCGCCCACACGTGGCTTCCCAGGGCCTCTTGCTCTCTGCAGCTCCCCTGTCGGGCCACAGCCCTTCACTGGTACTCTTTCTAAGCCATGGACGCTTTGTCGCACAGACTGAGGGCCCTGGACTCCAGCTCCAGGTCCAGAGCCGCCAGCACTCACGGGCTGGCCAGTGGCACAGGGTGAGAGGTTAGGGAGAGAGATGGGTGGCAGGGTACAGGCAATGCCCCTCAAGCTCCTTTCTTCCCAGGGTCCTAGGAAACCATTGACCAGGCTTCTTCCCACACCAGGTGTCTGTCCGATGGGGAATGCAGCGGGTCCAGCTTGTGGTAGATGGCAGCCAGACCTGGAGCCAAAAGGCTGCCCACCGTCGGGTCCACAGGGCGGAGCGTGCCCAGCCCTATACCCTCTCTGTAGGAGGTCTCCCTGCCAGCAGTTACAGCTCCAAACTCCCTGTGAGAACCATATCGCTCCCATTCCTGGCCTTGGCCCGGTGCCCACCCTCAGCAGTCTAAGCCTGATGTTATCCATCTGTTCCTTGCAGGTGTCTGTGGGGTTCAGCGGCTGTCTCAAGAAATTACAACTGGATAAGCGGCCACTGAGGACCCCAACACAAATGGTGGGGGTCACGCCCTGTGTCTCAGGCCCCCTGGAAGATGGCCTCTTCTTCCCAGGCAGCGAGGGAGTTGTCACATTAGGTGTGTGAGGCAAAGGGGTCTTGAGGAAATAGGGGTTCTAAGCAAGCAAGGCTCTGGACCTCTCCCATCATGGCCCCTCCCCACCCACAGATCTCCCCAAGGCCAAGATGCCCTATGTGAGCCTGGAGCTAGAGGTGCGGCCCTTGACAGCTGCTGGCCTCATCTTCCACCTGGGCCAGGCCCAGGCCACTCCTTACCTGCAGCTGCAGGTGCTAACAGAACAGGTGAGCAGAGCTGTGGTGCGGGGTCACTGTTTCTTCACTGTGGCTGGTTGGGCAGAAACTAACTGACCTTCACCCCAGGTCCTGCTTCGGGCAAATGATGGGGCAGGGGAGTTCTCCACGTGGGTGAACTACCCCAAGCTTTGTGATGGACGGTGGCACCGAGTAGCAGGTGAGGGGACCCTTCTTTTCTGCAGAGAAGGGTGGGTTGTGGAAGGGACACTGCAGGTTGGCTGGCTAGGGGACACAAATCTGCTCCACAGTGATCACGGGTAGGAACACACTCCAGCTGGAGGTAGACACACAGAGCAACCACACCACAGGCCGTTTGCCAGAGACCCTGGCTGATTCTCCAGCGCTTCTGCACCTTGGGAGCCTGCCCAGTAAGTGTGGACTGCCCAGTTGGGACTGGGAGGGTAGCAAAAACCAGGCTGACTAGCTAATGCAGGGACAGAGGACCCAGCCGCCATGACACCAGTCTTCTGGCCCCTCTGTATTTTCAGAGTCATCAACTGCTCAGCCAGAGCCCCCTGCCTACCGAGGATGCTTGAGGAAGCTGTTGATCAATGGGGCCCCTGTCAACATGACTGCTTCTGTACAAATCCAGGGAGCAGTGGGGATGAGAGGATGCCCCTCCGGAACCCTAGCACTTTCCAAGCAGGAAAAGGCACTGACCCCGAGGCAGGCCAACCCCAGTGTCTTCCCACTGCTTTGGCATTGAGGGTTCCCAGACCTTGGAGTTTGCCCACACTTTCTATGAATAACGAGTCATTTCTGGTTTACACTGTCTTTTTAGAGGAAAAGACTCTGCAGAACAGACATTATATTTATACTTTGTCCCTCTTGCCTGACAACTTTCAGTACCGAGATCTGAAATTAAAGTGACCTGTTTGACTTGAGTGTGTAGATTGCCAGTAGGGTACAGAGCCCAGGGTGGGAGCTGCCCTCAGCACACCACACTTTCCTTGCCAGCCCAGCTCAGGGTGGAAATGCCAAGTAACACAGGGCCAAGACCAGACTGGACAGGTACAAGAAAGGACTTTATTAGCGAGGTGGGGCAGGAAAGGCTGGGACAAATCACAATCACCACTACAGAATCACACAACTACGAATTCCAACTTGGGGAAGGACAGTGAATAATTTAATCTAGACTCATATCTTCCTCCTCGTCTTTCTTGTCTTTTGTGTCGCCCTCCTTTGGGTCCGATTTGGCATTGTTCTGCATGGCTTTGGCAAATGCTTCCACATCTGAAACAGCCACAGAGGACTACTAAACCTCAGGCTAGGGCTACTGCCCAGGCAGCCAGCCTCTAGCACTGCACACACAGGGCCAGCTCTGGCCAGGACTGGGGATCTGCACTCACCACCTTTGTTGGCGGCCTCTACAGCCTCTGCAGGAAGGCCGAACTGGCACATGAGAGGACCAAGCTGTCCTGAGGCCAAGGCTGCACTGAACATACCCAGGGCCTGCAACAGAAAGCGGACATGCAGAGCTGGGTGCCTAGGGCACCACACAACAATGCTAAAAGACACAGGTACAGAGAGTGCCATACCTGCTGGAACTGGGGCGAGGTTAATGTGTTCTGGATCTCATCTGCAGTCTGGGGCAGAGACTCCCCAGAGGGCAGGTAGGGCAACAGGCGCTCCTGAACGTCTGCATTGGCAAGGATGGGAGCCATGATCTCTGGTGTCAGCACACTCGCTAGATCCACTAGGGCACAAGCAACATGGCCATCAGTGGCCTAAGATGCCCAGGCACCCAGAAAACAGCAGACTGGGAGCCTGGGAGCAGGGCAGCGTGAGGTGGGCAGGTGTAGCTGTACACCTTGGCACCTGGGCCCCACATCTCAAGGAGCTTGTGAGCACCCACAGCTCTTTACCTTGCTGACTGCCTCCTGGGCCTGCTGGCACGTTCATAGTGGCCAGAATGCTCTGGAGGTCGCTCAGCTGGATGGGCTGGGTCGGACTGGCTGCTGTGCTGGTCCCATTCCCTGAGCTGGGTGCGGGACTTGGGCTGGTTGCCGAGGCAGCTGCTGGGGCAGAAGGGGCTGGGGTGGCGCGAGCGGAAGAGGTGGTGGAGGATGGGGTGACGGCTGCCGACTGGCTCCGGGAGCTGGGGAAAGTGAGCAAGGGCTGGAGCAGCTAGGCCCACTATGCTTCAGGGCTACTTACTCCTAAGGTCTGCAGGACCACCTCCCTTGGCAACAAGCTGAGGTGTAATGGGCCCCTCTACCCTGTGTCCTAAGTGAGGTTTTTAGAAAGGAGAATGTGCTGGCTGGTGGTAGTGCCTGGTACCCATGTCAGGCATTGGGGGATGGGAGCTCACCTGGATGAGGAGCTGCTGGCTGGAGGTCCACTGCTCCCCAGCAAGCTGGCCAGGCCTGGCCCAGTGAGGGCCCCAAGCCCACCTACAGGAATAAAGAAATGTGTGCTAGATACACCCCCAGCCCACCTGAGAAGGCACTAACTCACCGGCAAGTGAAGCTACATATTCCACTACCAACTCCAAGGGATGAACAGGGAGGGTCAGGTGGCCAAAGGAGGTTAAAGTGAACATGCCAGGTCATTTCTACCCCACCCACATTCAGACTCAAGAACAGGCCACATCTCGGCGACAACAGTGCCTTCTTAGTAGCGGTAACATTGTGTTGTACCTCAGGTGAACTAGACCAGGCCCCTCTCTGCCCACCCAACAGACAAGCACCTTCCAAAGGTGCAACACAAGGAACACACAGACATGGCCAAGACCAAAAGGGCACCCTATGGGAGCCAGGGACAGCAGGGTATTACCCAGTCCTCCGAGGCCGGCTGGTCCGATGAGCTGCATAAGCTGGCTGTGACTCATGTTCCCCAACAGGCTCTGCAGGCCACCCTCACCTGGTAAACACAGGAATCAATATGGGCCTGCTGTGGTGGCCTTGGCCAGGACCCAGGTCCTTGTGAGTACTACACTTCGACTATGGCAGATGCCTGGCCTTGGCCCCACCCAAAAACCACTCTGGGAATAACAGCCTCTGCAAGGAGGCGCAGCAGGGACCAGGTGCACTGTGGAGATGGGAGGAAAGAGAACCAGAACTTACTAAGCAGGGCTCTGCCTCACAATGTTCCAGGTCACTGAGGAACACTGCCCCCTACAGGTCTAGGTGATAATTACCGCCCAGTGCTGAAAGCTCATGGCCACTACTCCCACTGGCTCCCAGTGACCCAGGCATGGGGGGGTTGTTCAGACACTCGTTGACTTTCCGGCAATGCTCCTCATCTTGGTCAGTCTTGGGCTCCTGCCAGAGAGGATATGCAGAGAGCCGAGGCTGAGTAGTCTGCACAGGAGCTGGCTCAGCATGCTGGATTCCCTGTACCCACATGGCCAGCTAGCCTGAATCAGCCCACAGTTACTGGAGAGGCAGTGACCTGCAAATGTGACAGCTCTAACAGGACAGCAATGGGAAGTGAGGAGGCCCCAAAGCCTACCATCACAATGGAACACTGGAGTGCTTCAGGGTATGGCTCTCCATGGGCTGTGCAGGGAACAAACTGATCCCCACTGCCTGAGCAACTGAGAACAGAATACCAGGCTGCAAAGGGGCAAGAAAGGCATTCCAAGAGAGTCAAATTAAAAAGAATAGCCACGATGGGGTCCATTAACATGTTCAGAACTGCGGAGAAATCCTCTGCAGTAAGGATTTCCACCTACAGATGTTCTGCCACACAGCCACACCCCTTGTCCTCTCTGTGTTCTGGATCCTTGTGCTCAGGCAACCAGAACCCAGATTGAGATGAAGCTCCTCCCCTCCTGGCACTTTGCAAACAAACAGCTGATCACTGCCCCTTTTCACAGGATGACAATGGTAATGGCTATGTATCCCACCCTTGAACATACCCTAAGTCTAGTCCTGACTCTAGACTGGACCTGTATACCCAAGAGAGAGCCCATGTCCCATACCACAGCAGAACCACATTAACAGCATAAGAAACACAAATATGTCAATGGCCTCCAACAGGTGGCAGAATGTGGAGACTGCATTTGAGGGACACCGCAGATATGGGTGAGATGCAGGTGCCATGACACTGAAGGGCCTCTCCATACACAGCACAGGAGAGCTTGGGGGGGGGGGGGCCCGCTAAACTGCTGAGAGAACAGAGGATGTCACCTCTGGGAGCTAAAATCTGTGGCCCCTGGAGCCGTGTGCCTGTAGATGAGTCCACAGGCAGGGCTCTGGGGCCTAACCACAAACTAGCCACAGCGCTGGGAACTCAGCTAGACCAGGCCCCTCAGGTCAGCACATTCTAATTCGGGGAAAGTAGCCTCAAGTGAATCAAAAGAAAAGACAGAGCGGACCGTTCTCCTGCTTACCTGCATCCAGAAGAAGAGCCGCTTAGACCCCGCCTTAAACTTGAGCACATAGACCCTCCCACTGGGGCACTGAGGCACCCGCTTGAACTCACAGTCATCAGGAAATATAATCAAGTCCTGGCAACACAAGGAGAACAGTCAGTCAGACAGACAGACACATTTACACAAGTGTGCACCACCAAGGTTTAGGGCCCCTGAATAGGACCCCAATAACAGGGTGGAGTCAAAAAGTCTCAGACTCCAGTGAAGACAGACGGAAGAGGGCCCAGAGTGGAGGGATAGAGAAAGTGTTCTCTGAGGACCAGAAACATTCTGGAACTGTGTTCCAAGAAGTAAACGGTCAGCTAACTCTGTCTGCTCCTAAGTGTAACAGAGAACAATGTACTCCCAGGGACAAAGAGCCCCAAGGAAGGCAGCCTCCTCGGAGGAGGCTGTGGTGAGGGTCCTATCTGCACACTCCTCCAGAAGCCTGGAAGTTTAAAGCCAGAGCTGAGGAGGATGTCATCAGCTGACTCTGTCACCCTGTCATCAGGCTTTCTCTGGCAAAACCTTAAGAACCACGGTCACCACGGGGTGCATGGCTTCACAGTGACTGGAGCACTCTGCCAACCTTGGGACCCCTACACTCATCTACGGAAGATGAAGCCATACTCCCAGCTCTTGCCCTGCTGGCCTGGTCTGGCTACAGGCACTCACATCCTCCACGGTCCCAGAGGTCCTGTCTTTCCAACAGAAGTGAATAAGGGAGTCGTCCGTCTGCTGGATGTACACGAGACCTTTCCGTTTATCTGGGGTGACCGTAGTTCCTTTTAATGACATTTTTCCTGCCCGGAACTCCACCAAATACTTGGTAGAGGATCCCCGAGAGCCGGGCACCAGGCTTGGGAACAGAGCGCCTGAAGTCGTCATCCTGAAAAAAACAGAGCGAGGCCCGTCGTGCGGCGTCGCGTGCGCAATGTCCCACCCATACGCTGGTCAGCCCGCGGCTGCCCGGGAGCGGGAGCGCGCCAGACTGCGCAAGGCCAGCTGGTGTGCGCAGGACCGAGCGCAGCCCCGCGGAGCCCCTGCTCCCGCGACGTCACTGCCCGCCCGTGCGGAGCCTCGCTGCGTCCGGCCCCGGCGCGTCTGGGGCACCGGCGGCCGGCCCGGACTGACTCGGCCCCGCGCAGCTGCCGCGTCCCGTCCTCCGGCCGCTCGGCCCAGCCTGGAGCCGCGTGCGCCTATGCTGCCGCTGCCGCCACCGGGCCCCTACCTGGCCGTGCTCACACTCGGCCTAGGGGCACCGTCCGGGCTCGCTCTTCCTCCTCCTCGGTGCCTGCCGGGCCTCGCCGGAAGCCCGTGCTTGGCCCGCCCCGCCGCCGCTCTCGCCGCCGATTGAGTTCCGTCAGCCGCGCGGCCGGCCCCGACCAGGTCCCGATTGGCTCTGGCCGCTGTCCATCGCATCCGGCCCGCCTCCGCGCCGGTGGCCTGTTTCCGGCGGAAGCGCAGGCCAGAGCGGCCCCTATTGTTGCTGTGTCATAGGGGAGCGGCGGCGGCCCCTGGCGGCGGGGCTGGGAACAGCGCCCCAGCCTCCACGACACGCAGAAGGGCCCCCGCGGGGCGGCGCTACAGAGGTCGAGACGAGGGTGGTGGGCACCGGACCGTACACAAACGTGCCCGTGGGGCTGAGCTGTGACACGTACCCAGGGACGGGTGTCTGCTGCGTTATCCATCTGGTCCTGAATGGACCCATCTCTCTCCACACTGCAGGGAGACAGCCTGTCTGATTTGCATTATTGGGTGAGCGAGATGTCAGGGCCTAAGACATAAAATAGTCACGTGGTTTAAAAGGTAGGAGGTAGTCTCTTGACACGAGAGCGAGGAAAGTGTCAACTTCATGTCACTTTGTGCTAATTTGACATACATTATAGCAAAGTACAAGAGGGGTTGTGGGGGTGGGGTGGAGAAGGTAGCATGGGGTTGCTCAACGCAGTAAGAGCAAACACCAAGGATGAGGTCTATTGGCTGCTTGTAGCTAGCCAGGTGGAGTGCAGCCGCCTTCCTTTAGGGCAGAGGTGCTTGCAGAATGTAAAGCCCAAGAGCCCTCACAGTTTCTTTTACACACCACTTCCATTTCTTTGCTTCCTCTGTGACAGCTTTAGGCCCCAGGCCCACCCTCCACCCCTCTCCAGGACTAAGCAGTGCTGAATTCCCTGGCATGCTCCACAACTTACCATCTGTGTATGTGTGAAACGTGTGTGGTCTTTTTCTGAAACAAAGGTGAAAAGTAGTTTTTTCACTTACTACTGTTTGACGCTGACACAAACATGTTCCAGGCCAGCCTGAGCTGGAGGGAGTCCCACCTCTAAGACTATGTTGCCACAGTGGCTCACTTATTTTAATTCCTGTTTGGAGTCCTGATGCAGTAACTTCTACATGCTTGCCTCTGTCATCTTTTTGTTGGACTCTGTTTCCTTTTTTTAAAGTGTGTCTGTGTGTTTGTGTGTCACCCATGTGGCAGTCTAAGCACAACATTCAGTGACTTGGTTCTTTCTACTATGGGTTCCAGTGATCGAACTTGGGTTGCCAGGCTCGCCTGGGAAGCAGTTTTACCTGTTGAGTCATCTCACTGGCCCAGTTTCCAGCTTTACTACAAAAACCTTTGAATTTAGTTAGGTGTGGTAGCTCATGCCTGGTAATCCCAGCCCTGAAAAGGATGAGGCAGGAGAACTGCCAAGTGTTCAAGACCAATTTAAAAGATTTAATTGGGTGGGGCTGGAGAAATGCTCCAGTGGTTAAAAGCACTGGCAGCTCTTCCAGAGGCCCCCAGGTCTGATTTCCAGTGCCCATGTGGCAGCTCACAATTGTCTCTAACTCCAGTTCCATGGGATCAGATGTCCTCATCTGGCCTCTGTGAGCACCAGGCACACACACATTGTATAGACATGCATGCAGGCAAAACACACATAAAAGGTTTAAGTCATGGGCAGTGGTGGTGCACGCCTTTAATCCCAGCACTTGGGAGGCAGAGGCAGGCAGATTTCTGAGTTTGAGGCCAGCCTGGTCTACAGAGTGAGTTCCAGGACAGCCAGGGCTACACAGAGAAACCCTGTCTCGAAAAACCAAACAAAGCAAAAAAATGTTTTAAGTAATTTTTAAAAGATTTAATTGATTTGAGAGAACTGTCAGTTCACTAAAATGTTATGTTCATAAATTGGAAGTTTGTTGTCATGCTAGGTACCCAACCCAGGGCCTATGCATTCCTGGTTAAGTGCTTCACCAAGTCACACTTCTAGCTCAATTTTGTAATTGGTTTTCATCTTATGTGTATGGGTGTTTTGCCAAAGTGTTCGTGTAAACAACTCATGTGCTGGGGTTGTCTGGGATCCTGAAGAACTGGAGTTATAGTTGTAAGCCACCATGTAGGTGCTGGGAACCTTACTGGGTCCTCTGAAGAACAGCTCGGGCTGTTTAAAGCCACATAGGCTAAGCATCTGTGCAGCTGACAATTCTTTCCTATGTGGTGCTAGGCAGCCCTCATCATTTCTAAGAATCTTAGTTTCCAGAGGGTAATGGTGGAGTTCAGTCAACACAGGCTTGGTGAGCCTGGTGTCAGGAGCTGACACTCCAGCCCAGTGGGCCATAGAGCAGCCCAAGAGAAAAAGAAGAAATCTAACCTGGCTTCCAGGCAAGTGGCCCCAAGCAAATGTCACTTGTTCAGTTACAAGGAACCCACATTTCAAAACCAAGAGATCTGGGCTTCTGCCAGGTCATGAATGTTGAGGGCCTTGGATCCAGTATCTTCTCATGAGCCAGGAAAGTGTGCAGTCCTGCACACAGACCCAGGGAATGGTACCTCCCATCCCTTCCATAAGTAAGTATTCTGTAGTGGGAAGCACACTATCCTGGCTGGGTGCTGAGGAGGCTCTGTTCGTGGCCACTGCATCTGATCCTTGGAATGTGCACACTTGTAGTAGAGCCCGACAATGGGTAGGCTGCATGGTTACCTTGGCCCCTGACCTGTGTGGACTACACTGTGGATGCTTTCTGTATAGTCATCAGTTTCCACAAGGGAAGTCAGTTCTAGCAGTCCTGTGGAAAAAAGCAAGCCCTGAGCTGGAGAT
>JADRCD010195427.1:0-10033 GCA_019843815.1 Montemys delectorum | reverse complement strand
TTATGGTCTAAATATTGACAAAGTGACTTGGGACACACTTGGGGACAGGAATGACACAAAGGAAGAATGAAACATCTTCAGCTTCACATTCCCAGCCTGTTTCTAGTTCTACTCAGTAGGTGGTTACCATTGTCTATCTCCATCTTTCTCTCTGTACAGTAAGGATAACAAATGCTTGCCTCGGAAAGTTTATCTTCTTACTGATCTAAGAACAGTATCTACTTTATACTAAGCATTTCGTTCTTTTCATTTTTTGTTGGTTATTTTATTTATTGACATTTCAAATTA
This sequence comes from Montemys delectorum, assembly GCA_019843815.1. Lineage (NCBI taxonomy): Eukaryota > Metazoa > Chordata > Mammalia > Rodentia > Muridae > Montemys > Montemys delectorum. The sequence goes on along the minus strand of JADRCD010195427.1, from coordinate 9,745 downwards.
TATCTACCTTCCCAGTGTCCCATCCACAAGCCCTTATCCGCTCATCCTTTCCTCTGTCTCTATGAGGGTGCTCCCCCACCCACCCTGCTTCAGTGCCCTAGCATTCCCCTGCCCCAGGTCATCCAGCCTCCACAGGACCAAGGGTCTCCCCTCCCAGGGATGCCCAATAAAGCAATCCTCTGCTACAAATCCAGGTAGAGCCATGTGTCCCCCCATGTAATGGAGGAGTGTTTCTCTTTCTCCACATCCATACCAGCATCTGCTGTCACCTGAATTTTTTATCCTAGCCATTCTGACTGGTGTGAGGTGTAATCTCAGGGTTGTTTTGATTTGCATTTCCCTGATGACTAAGGATGTTGCACATTTCTTTAAGTGTTTCTTAGCCATTTGAGATTCCTTAGTTGAGAATTTTCTGTTTAGCTCTGTCCCCTATTTTTTAAATAGAGTTTTTTGGCTCTCTAGAATCTAACTTCTTGACTTCTTTGTGTATTTTGGATGCTAACTCTCTATCAGAATTAGGGTTTGGACAGATCTTTTCCCAATCTGTGGGTTGCCATTTTGTCCTATTGACAGTTTCCTTTGCCTTACAGAAGGTTTGCAATTTTATGAGGTCCCACTGTCAATTCTTGATCTTAGAGCATAAGCCATTCGTGTTCTGTTCAGGAAAATTTCCCCTGTACTCTTGTGTTCCAGCCTTTCCCCCACTTTCTCTTCTATTAAATTCAGTGTATCTGGTTTTATATGAAGGTCCTTGATCCATTTGGACTTGAGCTTTGTACAAGGAGATAAGAATGGGTCAATTTGCATTTGTCTACATGCTGACAGTCAGTTGAACCATCAACATTTGTTGAAAATGCTATCTTTTTTTCCCACTGGATGGTTTTGGTTCCTTTGTCAAAGATCAAGTGATCAAAGGTGTGTGGGATCATTTCTGGGTCTTCAATTCTGTTCCATTGACCTACCTGTCTGCCCCTGTATAAATACCATGCAAGTTTTACCACTATTGCTCTGTAGTACAGCTTGAGGTCAGGTATAGTGATTCTCCCAGAAGTTCTTTTATTGTTAACAATGATTTTTGCTATCCTGGGTTTTTTGTTATTCCAGATAAATTTGTGAATTGCTCTTTCTGTCTCTGTGAAGAATTGAATTGGGATATTGATCAGCGTTGCATTGAGTCTGTAGATTGCTTTTGGTTAGACGGCCATTTTTATGATATTAATCCTGACAATCCATGAGCATGGCAGATCTTTGCATCTTCTGAGGTTTTCTTCAGTTTCCTTCTTCAGAGACTTCTAATTTTTGTCATACAGATCTTTCACTTGCTTGGTTAGAATCACGCCAAGATATTTTATATTATTTTTGACTGTTGTAAAGAGTGCCATTTCCCTATTTTTTTCTCAGCCCATCTATCCTTTGAATAGATAAAGGCTACTGATTTGTTTGAGTTAATTTTGTATCCAGCCACTTTGCATAAGTTATTTATCAGCTGTAGAAGTTCACTGGGAGATTTTTTTGGGGGGTCACTTATGTATACTATCATATCATTCACATATAGTGATATCTTGACTTCCTCCTTTCCAATTTGTATCCTTTGATCTCCTTTTGTTGTCCAATTGCTCTGGCTAGGACTTCAAATACTATATTGAATAGATAGGGGGAGATTGCTTCAAGTTTCTCTCCATTTAGTTTGATGTTGGCTATTGGCTTGCTGTATATTGCTTTTATTATATTTAGGTTTAGACCTTGAACTCCTGATCTCTCCAATATTTTGATCATGAACAGATGTTGTATTTTGTCAAAGGCCTTTTCAGAATCTAATGATACAATCATGTGTTTTTTCTTTGAGTTTGTTTATATAGTGGATTACATTGATGGATTTCTGTATATTGAACCATCCCTCCATCCTTGGGATGAAGCCTACTGGATCATGGTGAATGAGCATTTTGATGTGTTCTTGGATTCTGTTTGCCTGAATTTTATTCAGTATTTTTGTATCAATATTCATAAGGGAAATTGGTCTGAAGTTCTCTTTCTTTGTTGGGTCTTTGTGTGGCTTAGGTATTGGTGTAACTGTAGCTTCATTGAATGTACAGGGTAGTGTTCCTTCTATTTCTGTTTTATGAAATACTTTGAGAAGTACTGGTATTAGGTCTGATAAAATTTTGCACTAAAACTATCTTGTCCTGGCGATTTTTTGGTTGGGAGACTTTTAATGACTGCTTCTGTTTCCTTAAGAGTTATGAGACTGTTTAGATGGATTATCTGATCCTGATTTAACTTTGGTACCTGGTATCTGCCTAGAAAATTGTTCATTTCATCTAGATTTTCCATTTCTGTTGAATATAGGCTTTTGTAGTAGGATCTGATAAGTTTTTTAATTTCTTCAATTTCTGTTGTTGTGTCTCCCTTCTCATTTCTGATTTTGTTAATTTGGGTACTGTCTCTGTGCCCTGTGGTTAGTCTGCCTAAGGGTTTAATCTATCTTGTTGATTTTCTCAAAGAACAAACTCTTTGTTTTGTTGATTCTTTGTACAGTTCTCTTTGTTTTAACTTGCTTGATTTCAGCCCTGAGTTTGATTATTTCCTGCCATCTACTCCTCTTGGGTGTACTTGCTTCTTTTTGTTCTAGAGCTTTCATATGTGCTGTTAAGCTGCTAGTGTGTGCCCTCTTCAATTTCTTTATGGAAGCACCCAGAGCTATGAGCTTTCCTCTTAGCACTGCTTTCATTCTGTCCCATAAGTTTGGGTATGCTGTGGCTTCATTTTCATTAAATTCTAAAAAATGTTTCATTTCTTTCTTTGTTCTCTGACTAAGTTATCATTGAGTAGAGAGTTGTTCAGCTTTCATGTGTATGTGGGCTTCCTTTTGTTTTTTGTTGTTTTTGAAGACCATCCTTAGTCTGTGGTATTCTGATAGGACACACAAGATTATTTCAATCTACTTGTATTGGTTGAGGTTTGTTTTGTGTCCAATTATATGGTATCTAATTTTGGATACAATACTATGAGATGCTGAGAAAAAAGTATATTCTTTTTCTTATGTTCTGTATGTCTGTGCAAAGTCCAGTTTTGGTTCATAACTTCTGTCAGTTTCACTGTGTCTCTGTTTAGTTTCTGTCTCCATGATCTGTCCATCATTGGTGACAGTGGGGTCTTAAAGTCTCCTACTATTATTGTGTAAGGTTCAATGTGTGCTTTGAGTTTCAGTAGGTTTATTTTTTTACTTTTTATTTTTATCTTTTACAAATGTGGGTGCCCTTGCATTTGGGGCATAGATGTTCAGAACTGAGAGTTCCTCTTGGTGGATTTTCCCTTTGATGAGTATGTAGTGTCCTTCATCGTCTTTTTTAAAACTTTTGGTTAAGAGCCTATTTTATTGGATATTAGAATTGCTACTCCAGCTTGTTTCTTGGGACCCTTTGCCTGGAAAAAAATTCCAGCCTTTTACTTTAAAGTAACATCTGTCTTTGTCACTGAAGTGTGTTTCCTGTGTGCAGCAAAATACTGGGTCTTGCTTATGTATCCAGCTTTTTTTGTCTTTGTCTTTTTATTGGGGAATTGAGTCCATTGATGTTTAGAGATATTAATGACCAATGATTGTTATTTCTTGTTATCTTTGTTGTTAGAGGTGAAATTATGCTGGTGTGGTTCTCTTCTTTTGGGTTTGTTGTGAGAAGATTAATTTTTTGATTTTTCCTGAGTGTAGTTTCCCTCCTTGTGTTGGAGTTTTCCTTTTATTATCCTCTGTAGGGCTAGATTGGTGGAAAGATATTGTTTAAATTTGGTTTTGTCATAGAATATCGTGGTTTTACCCTCTATGGTAATTGAGAGTTTTCCTGCATATAGTAGCCTGGGCTGGCATTTTTGTTCTCTTAGGGTCTTTATGACATCTGCCCAAGAACTTCTGGCTTTTACAGTCTCTGTTGAGAAGTCTGGTGTAATTCTGTTAGGTCTGTCTTTATATGTTGCTTGACCTTTTCCCCTTATTGCTTTTAATATTCTTTCTTTGTTTTGTGTATTTGATGTTTTAATTATTTTGTGATAAGAGGAATCTCTTTTCTGGTCTCATCTGTTTGGTGTTCTGTAGCATTCTTGTATGTTTATGGGCATCTCTTTCTTTAGGTTAGGGAAGTTTTCTTCTATAATTTTGTTGAAGATGTTGGCTGGTCCCTTGGGTTAGGAATTTTCATTCTCTTCTCTATCTATTATTGTTAGGTTTCATCTTTTCATTGTGTCCTGGATTTCTTGTATGTTTTGAGTTAGGAGATTTTTGCTTTTTGTAGTTTCTTTGACTATTGTGTCAATGTGTTCTATGGTATCTTCTATGCCTGAGATTCCCTCTTCTATCTCTTATATTCTGTTGGTGAAGTCTGCATCTATGACTTCTGATCTCTTTCCTAGGTTTTCTACCTCCAGGGTTGTCTCTCTTTGTGATTTCTTTATTGTTTCTATTTCCATTTTCAGATCCTGAATGATTTTGTTCAATTCCTTCACCTGTTTGATTCTCTTTTCCTGTATTTCTTTAGGGAGCTTATGTGTTTCTTCTTTAAGGGCTTCTAGCTGTTTACCTGTATTTCTTTAAGGGAGTTATTTATGTCCTTCATAAAGTCCTCTATAATCATCATAGGATATGATTTTTAAATAAGAATCTTGCTTCTCCAGTGTGTTGGGGTATCCAGGGCTTGCTGTGATAGGAGAACTGGGTTCTGATGATGCCAAATAACTTTGGTTTCTGTTGCTTATGTTCTTATGCCTGCCTCTTGCCATCTGGTTATCTGTGGTGTTAGCTGGTCTTGCTGTCTCGCTGTAGCTTGTCCCTCCTGTGGACCTGTGAGCCTGTGATCTTAGGTATGTCAGCACTCCTGGGAGACCAGTTCTCTTCAGGTAGGATTTGATTATGGAGAGCTGTGGCTCAGGGTCAGCTCTAGGACACAGATGTAAACTGGAATGATCCTGTCCCAGGCTGCTCAGCAGTTACTGTGACCTGTGGGGTCCAGGCAGGTCCCACTTGGGGCAGATATGGGAGCATTAGTGGTGGTCTCATATGTGATCTTAGGTGTGGCAGTACTCCTGGGAGACCAGCACTCCAGGCAGGATTTTGGTATGGAGTACTGTGGCACATGGTTAGCTCCAGGGCGCAGATGGAGAATCACATTTGATATTTTTGACATTTTTTACTTGTGTATACTGTTCAATAAACCCAATCTTTAAGGGGCTAGTGCTGAAGATGGGCATATATCTATCTTCTCATATTTTCAGTAAAAGAGAGAATATTGGGAAATTTGAGGGAAGGAACAAAATATTGTACTTGGAAGTATGTCTAACAAGTAATTTTACATGCCAGGATCCAGTCCATCCACAAACTCTGATTTCTCTATTTAAGCCCTTAAGGAAACCATTCTAATGCTAAGCTATGGATACAGCAGGTGAGGCTGGGTATTGTGGCTTAAGACAGGTGCTTGCACCTTGCCTGTGTAGGCATTTAAAAGCACAGGGCAGACAAGGGTTAAATGGTACAATGTAATAGAATTTTCCTGGCACGAAGCAACACACATATGTCTAGGCATCTCAGAAAGGTAGGCCAAGACAGACCAAAGTAAGTATGCCACCAAAATCTAGCTTGATGAACCAATGAATTTTATCAAGGTTATTTACAGAAGTATGAGTGAGCAATTAATATAGAAACAGAATTAACTCAAACAGCTACATCAATGAAGCATGGGTGACAGTTCACAAGAGCTGGAGACTTGGAGCACACTGCACAATGTAAAGGAAGCTCCTTTAGGTTGGATGGTTCCTTTCCAGGCACCTCGGTGGTTGTGAGCCTCTTCTAGGTGGCAAGGCTAGTCTTTATTTCTTCTAGGCAGTTTTGCTGGTCTCTGCTTCTTTCTGGTGCTTGTCTCAGATTTTCTTTGCATCTTGACTTGTCTGAGTGTGACTCTGAGCAGTATTTATTCTTTAGTTGCTGTTGAGGAGGGAGGAGCCTAGTGAATCTGGTTAGTTTCAGGGACTTTCTGAAGCTATTTGAGTTGTTCACTGCTTGAGTTAATGAGGCGTCCCAGCTGGATGGCATGTTTCACATATGTGTCCCCACCAGAATATTCTTTTGTTTCACCTACTTGCGAACATCCTGTCCTAAAATAAACTGCTGTTTTACTTTTATTTTATAACTTAGGTCTTAACAAGTTTCACCCAAAACCTCAACACAAGAGACTTTTGAACCAAGATGTCTTGTTTGTACCCATTATGCCTGTTTTGAATTGACTCCATTGGTTATTGGACCCCTCTGTTCAAGGTTTCCTCCCTCTGGAAATAGGGATACCATTGCAGCCTACTTTATAGGACTGCTATGAGGATTCTCTGAGTTGATGATTGAGAAGTATTGGAAAAATGTCACCTAGAACCTGGTTAGTGCTATGAGTATAAATAGCCATAGACTCTGCATGTGCAATAAGCTGTTGTCTCCCTGCAACCTCAGATCTTTGGGAGGTAAACAGTGCATCACTACCTAACAGTTTGCTTTCAGGATCTATCAAGTTGATGTCTCATGTCCATTGAGTGTGTGTGATTCATTGGTAAATATTTCATGTCCTTCCCAAACAATAGTAGGAAAATGAGGATATAGACTCATCTGCTGGATGGTACTGTAAATCAGATGATTAGAAAGAATGTCTTTAGCATTTCCAGGAGACAGACAAAGGGAACAAATGATAGATACTGATCAATGGAAGGCAAAATAGGTGGCATGCCTAGCAACAGAATGGTTGGGAAAATGCCATAAGACACTATTTGACACTGTAGAAGAGTATTTCAGTGAGAATGTAACATGGTTGGCATGGCTTCTGCTCAGCCCTGTTTTCTGGTCCCCATGGAGTTAGAATAAGCAATGTCCAAGAGGAAAAGTGTTAGGGTGCAGGAATAGCCACACAAACTACTCAGACACCAATCTCACTCAGGCATGGATGGTTTATGGAACCCACACGCCAAGACTGATTCATCAGGGACACAGCCAGGAGTCAGGATCCAGAACTGCCCCCACTGGCAGTTCTCACAACCAGTTTTTATTATGGGAAAAACAATGAACAGGTGCATTTGAAACCTTTGCAACATAAAGGCTATCTAGACAAAGCAGTGCTATCTGACATTTAAGAGGATAGGCTGGGTCTAGTGGCAAGGAGTCTAGGAGATCTCCAAAGTCTACAAGGCTCTATGACAAAGTACAACAAGAAGTTGTTTTTGGTCAGGATAAGGACCAATAGGTCAAGTTAAGGTCATGTGCCACAAAATGAAGGTTGAGGGAATATGGCAAGCAATTGTCAAGTTTTGATAGTTAACCAAAGATGTTGAGCAGAGATTTTCTTGGCAAAATGGCAGGAAGGGCTGACAGATGCCTTCAACAATGAAAACAAATCCTTCACCGCCATGCAGGATGCCAACACGTCTTACCCCTTCATCAGTCAATGTGGTTTTTTTTTTTTCCTCCCTGCCATCACAGGCTTTGCCACCTGGTGTGCATTAAGCAGTGCAGTACTCTGAGCCATCACTGGCACACCAGCTGCCAGAATCAGACCATCAGGCAAAGCGACGGAGATAAAAATCTTCTCATCCTTCCCTCAACAAGTTAGGAGGGTCCCGTTGGAAGAGGCACCAAGCCTGGGATCTCGTTTTCCTCTTGATGACCCCGCTGCGTTCCCATCCCCGTGGCTCTGCCTTTATGGCTATAAAGGGAGAACGTGGGATTCGCTGACTCAAGAGTATTTTGAGCTTGGATGCCCGTGATCTAGTGCTCAGTGTGATGCCAGGCTATTTCTAAGTAGAAGGCAGCTGTAAGGTTTTCACTACTGTTGGCAGGAGGCAGGTTAAGGGAGGGCCGGCTTGTTTGGGTTTACCGGTTGGAATGTAAGTGCGTCCTGGCAGGGAAGGTTTGGTAGTCTGGGCATGAGGTGGTTGGTCATACTGAATTCACATGCTGAAAGGAAACGACCAATGTGTAGGGTCTCCTAACAGTGGTTAACACGATGGGAAATGGAATGCGATAGTGCAATGAGTATTGGTTTCTCCTTTTTATTTCATCTAATACACTGGAGAACCCTGCTGTTAGGATCTATCCTAGTTTGGTGCACACGGAGGACTCCCTTTCTCAGGGGCTTCCTTGTCTCTGCCTGATCTTGCTTGGAGAATGTCTTTCAGCACAGATGCCTGGTCTTATTTTAGAGGCTGACACGGGACAGAGCTTCCAGCAAGCACTGCATGACTCAGAGAGTAAGTCCTGCTCTTTCTTCCAACCCTACAGTAATTAGGTGCCTCTAGTCCTAAGAGCCCTTATGCACTTTACCCCTAGGACAATGAAATGAACTGTCTCTCTGATGGTGACTACTGGAAGTTTTCTCTGTCATACTCATAGCTGACTGAACTCTGCTAACCGCTTTTGCTCCCTGTGCCCTTGTGAGCCAGTGGCCACCGACCCATGAGAAAAAGGCGAACCAACACTAATAGACACCTATGGAATCGTGTCAACCACTGTTAGGAGACCCCACACATTGGTGGTTTTCTTGCAGATCCTGAATTAGGCACAAAGCATACCCAAACATCTGTTTTCACAGAGAGATCCTTTATTAAGCAGTGAAGAAATGTAAAAGTGGCAGCTTTCTTACTTAAAGCAGAATAATGGAACTAAGTTACCTTGAAGGAGTAGCTTTTCAGAAGAGCAAAAGGGGAAGTCTGTTGTAATGGGCTAGGATGCACAGGTATAGTTTGATTAGGCATGTCAATTAGGTGAACCAAAGGCAGTTCTCGATTGCTGGACTTTAGTAGTTTGACAGCTGGACCTTAGTAGTCAGAATCAGGAGGAGGAATTAGCCAAATAAGGCAATAGACCTTGGTGGTTAGCTTTAGGAGTGCAATCTAATGGTTTTTTATCAAGGCAGAAAAGATGAGGGCAAGGTGTAAGGCCTGACAGCATCATGCTCACCACCGGTGGAGGGATGGAGACACCCACCCACATACAAAACCTTAGACCTCACCTACAAAATGTGCAGAGATAAAGATGGAGTGGAAATTAAGGGAATGGCCAACCAATGACTGGCCAAATTTGATATACATGCTATGAAAGAGAGCCTACCTCTGACAGTATTAAAGATATTCTTCTACATTACAGACAGGTGACTAGCATAACTGTCTTCCAAAAGGCTTCACCAGAAGCTGATGGAAACAGATGTAGAGACCTATAGCCCAACATTAGTAGGGGCTTGGAGAACCTTGTGGAAGGGAGGAAGGAAGAATTGAAGGAGCCAAAAGGATTGAGACACCACAAGAAAACTTACAAAACAACTAACTTGGGCCCAAAGGGGCTCAGAGAGACTGAACCACCAACAAAAGAGCATGCATGGGACTGACCTAGGTTCCCTACACATATGTAAAAGATATGCAGCTTGATCTTCTTGTGGGACCTCTAACAACTGGAGCAGGGGCTGTCACTGACTCTGATCCTACCTTTTAATCACTTTTCCCTACTAGTCTGTCTTGTATTTTAGGCTCAGTAGGATATGTGCCTAGTCCCACTGCGACTTGACATGCCAAGGTGAGTTGATATACTTGGGAGACCTCCCCTTCTCTGAGGAGAAAAGGAGGAGGTTGGAGGAGAGAGGGGAAGCTGTAGTTGGGATGTAAAGTAAATAAATTAATTAAAAAATGAAACAAGTAGGTGCATATTTTATTGTTCCATGTTCTAGTTAGATAAAAAAAA
>JADRCD010195424.1:0-35349 GCA_019843815.1 Montemys delectorum | reverse complement strand
TGTATGTAGATGGGATGAGTGGATCTTTAGGTAGAGCAGTCTCAGGATGGCCTTTTCTTTATTCTCTGTTCCAATTTTTGTCCCTGTCTTTCATTTGGACAAGACCATTTCTGGGTTAAAAAGTTTGAGAAGTGTGGGTTGCTTTGTCCCTCAACTGGGGAACAGTCCTTTTTACTGGAGTTGCATCTCCCCTTCAGCTAAAGTCATTGCCATTGGGTCCTGGGAACCTTTCATTTCCCTGGAGTCTGAGACTTTCTAGTGGCTCCTTTGTTCCCCATCCCACTCTGCTAAATGTTTCTATTCAATTTCCTGACCCTCTGTACTTTTCTCCTGTCAAGAGCTGAAGGTTATTGTAACCCCATATGATGAACAGTGTCAACTAATTGGACCACTTGTAACTCCGAAGGACTAAACCACCAACCAACAGTATACATGGAGGGAGCCATGGCTCCAGATACGTATGTAGCAGAGGATGGCCTTATCTGACATCAGTGGGAGGGGAGGCCTTTGGTCCTGTAGTAGCTTGATACACCAGTGTAGGGGAATAGTAGAGCAGTGAGACAGGATTGGGTGAGTGGATGGAGGAGCACCCTAATAGAGGTAAAGGAGGGAGGAAGAGGGAGTGGGATTGTTGTAAATTCTCTGTTTAGTTTTATGCCCCATTTATTGACTGGGTTGTTTGATTTTTTTGGTGGTTAGCTTCTTGAGTTTTTATAAATTTTGGATATTAGTCCTCTATCAGATGTGGGGTTAGTGAAGATTTTGTCCCAATCTGTAGGTTTGCCAATTTGTTCTATTGACTATGTCCTTTGCCTTACAGAAGCTTTCCAATTTCATGAAGTCCCATTTATCAATTCTTGATCTTAGAGCCTGAGTCACTGAAGTTCTGTTTAGGAAATTTTCCCCTGTACCAATAAGGGCTAAGATCAAAACCTCAGGTGACAGCACATGTTGACAAGCATGTGGAGAGAGAGAGGGGGGAAAAACTTGTCTATTGCTGTTAGGATTGCAAACTGGTACAACCACTCTGGAAATCAATCTGGAGGTTTCTCTGAAAATTGGAAATAGGTCTCCCTGAAGACACAGCTATACCATTCTTGGGCAAAAGATGCTCCACCATGACAGGGGCACACATTCCACTATGTTCATAGCAGTCTTATTTGTGATAGCCAGAAGCTGAAAGCAACCCAGATGTCCCACAACAGAAGAATGGATACAGTAAATGTGGTTCATTTACACAATGGAGTACTACTCAGCTATTAAGAATGAGGACATCATGAGTTTTGCAGGCAAATGGGTAGAATTAGAAAATATCATCCTGAGTGAGGTAACTGAAACCCAAAAGGGCACGTGTTCATTGATAAGTGGATATTAGCTAAGAAAGTACAGAGAACCCAGGATATAATTGACAGAACTCACGAAAGTTAACAAGCTGAAGGGCCCAAGTGAGGATGCTTCAATCCCACTTAGGAGGGAGATGAAAGTAATCACAGAGGGACAGAGGGAGGGAGGAACCTGGGTGGGCAATGAGACAGGGAGGGCAAAAGGGGAACATGATCAGGTATTGGGGGGAATGGGACTGAAGCCCTGAGGGCCAGCAGAAAGAAGGGAAACAGGCTACCTCAGGAGGTAGGAGATAGGGGGATCCTTTAGAATGTATCAGAGACCAGGAAGGGGAGAGACTCTGAGGACTCAAAGGGAGGGACCTTAGATGCCCTACAGTGGGGAGAAGAAACTTGTAGAGTCCACCTCCAGTAGAATGGTGGGGCAACAAGTGGAGGGATGGTTGCCATCCCATAGTCAAACCAAGAATTGTTCTTGTTTAAAAGAACTGTAAGGTCAAAAATGGAGAAGAGCCTGCGGGAAAGGAGATCCAGTGATCCAGCTCAAGGGGAGGCCACAAGGCCTGACACTACTACTGATACTATGGTGTGCTTATAAACAAGAGCCTAGCATGACTGACCTTTGAAAAGACCCAACAAGCAGCTGAAAAAGTCAGATACAGATATTTACACCCAACCAATGGAGAGAAGCTGGTGACCCCTGTGGTTGAATTAGGGAAAAGCTGGAAGAAGCTGAGGAGGAAGGCAACAGCATAGAAAGACCAGCAGTCTCAACTAATCTGGACCTCCAAGATTGCTCTGACACTGACCATGGAGCCTTCACCAGCTGATATGAGGCCTCCAACACATATACAGCAGAGGACTGCTGGATCTTGATTCAGTGAGAGAAGATCCATATAACCCTCAAGAGACCTGAGGCCCTAAGGAGTGGGGAGGTCTGGTGTGGGTAGGGGTTAGGGGGTTAGGACATCCTCTTGGAGATGGGGGGAGGAGGTGTGAGATGTGGAACAGTCTGAAGGCAGACCAGGAGGGGGATAAAGACTGGACTGTAAAAAGAGATTAAAGAATAAAAAAGAAATAAAGAAAGAAAGGAATGAAGGAAGGAAAGAGAGAGTGAGAAAGAGAAAGGAAGAAAGAAGGTCTTAAGGGTTTTTCAGGAAAAAAAATTATAAAAATGGTAAAATTTCAGTTATGAAGTAGCAACAAAATTAATTTTATGTTTGGGATCATCATAACATGAGGAACCGTGTTAAAGGGTCACAGCATTAGAAAAGTTGAGGATCAATGTGCTAGCATTAGTTAAATTGGGTTTAGTAATAAGTTATCATTATAAAGAATAATATTAGACATTAGCAATAAAAATTAAAATCCATTTTAAAAGCATAACAATTATAAACATGTACAAATGTGTATATGTATGCACACATGTTTATATGTTAGCAAAAAGTTCAAAATACATGTCATAGGAACTGACCAAACTGGAGTATTAGACAAGCTGGTCATCATACAGAATTCAGTTTTAATTTAGCTATAATGAATAACTTAACTACACAAAAATTTAACAGATATTTAGACAACTTAGACAAGCATATCTAGTAGATATCTATAAATACCATGTCCAAAATAACAAAAAGTATTTTTTCAAAGTATATATGATTTCTGCAAGAGATTATTATGATTTATTAATTCTCAAGAAATAAAAAGTGTTCAAGACCAAAGTCAGACTAAATTATGTTATCCAACAAAAGACAATGGAAGTGTATATTATGAACATTAGAAATTATGGAAGGCAAATGTTACACCTGAATGACAACAGTTATTATAGGAATCACAAAGAAAAATTTAAGAACATGTTAAGATTAGCAGAGAGAAAAGTAAACATAGCTAGATGTGGGGAATGTAGCTGATATATTGGTCCCTGTATATGTCAATCTCAAAAAGAAGGAATACTGCAAATTATTGACTGTAACTTTCCCTGGAAAAATCACTGGGTAAATAAAAGTTTATTAATTTAAGGTAAGTAGTAGGGAAGTGATAGGGACCATTAGAATAAAAATATTTAAGGTGTAGTGAAGTCAATGCAAACAAATATTGGTTCTTGGAAATGAGTGATAATTTAGCACACCTGTTAGGAGAAGAACATAGAGCAACACCACTACCATTCAAGAATAAAGAGGTAACATCATGCCGGATGGTGGTGGCGCAGGCCTTTAATCCCAGCATTTGAAAGGCAGAGGCAGGTGGATTTCTGAGTTTGAGGCCAGCCTGGTCTACAGAGTGAGTTCCAGGACAGCCATGGTTACAGAGAGAAACCCTGTCTCAAAAAACAAAACAAAAACAAAAACAAAACAAACAAAAAAGAATTATAAGTGGGTCTTATAGAGGATTTCTATTGCTGAAATAATTGAATTGGTAATAGATAATATTTCATGACTAAAACCAAGTTGTGCAGGAAAAGGTTTATTTGGGTTCTGCTTTCATATAACAGATTATCATTAATGAAAGTTAAGATAGAAACTCAAGCAGGTCAGGAATCTTGAGGTACAAGATAATTCAGAGGCAATGAAGGGGTATTACTGTCTTGCTTCTCATAGCTTGCGTGGCCTAATTTCTTATATAATCTAAGACCATTAGTTGAAGAATAACCCACCCACAATTAGCTCATCCCTCTCCAATAAATAGCTAATTAAGAAAATGCCTTGCAGTCAGATCTTCGGGGGGCAATTTCTCAATGGTAACACCCTCCTTTCCAGTGACTCAGTTGTATTGGGCTGACATGTAACTATCCAGCACCAAGAGAACAAATACTCCGAGCAGTTGTTTTGCCAATAAATCAAGTAACAAATCTGACATCTTTATAAGAAGACAGAAATAACTGTCTCAATGGAAACATCAAATCTTAATATGCTAAAAACCAAATCATTGATTGTCAATAAAAAGAAATCTTTCACAGAAAACCTTAACCTACAAGTGTGTAGTTTTAAATTGTACCTTACTAATAAAAAAAAAATTACAGTTAATCTTTAGTATCATATTTAAAAAATCTAAACATCCTGAAGTTTTTTGAGGTCAAATATCACTATTATGGCAAATCTAATGATATTCTAAGAAAATAACAATTTAACATCCTTCATCATTATAAATGCAAATCCGTCTCCAAATCCTCTCAGACTATGTCTAGTAGCTCATAAAAGCGATTGTGCACCATGACCAATGAGATTTATCCTGCAAGTTGAAGATTAATTATCTTTTCATAAAAATGATCAATGAATTTTCAACACTTATTAACTCAATAAAAGACAAATTCCACATAACCATTTTAGTAGGTGCTAGAAGTACATTTGACAAATGCTAACATACCTTCATAATAAAAATCAACAAAATAGGATTAAAAATGAATTGCCTTGGTTGATGAGAGGCAGCTATACAATTGCATTGGTAATATTATAAGTAATGGTGGAAGACTAAATTCTACCACAAATGTCAAAAAGAAACAAGAAAGGCATGTCTAGTCTTGGCATTCTTTTTAATATTTTAATGGAGGTTGTTCATGAGAGAAATTAGACAAGAAAATTTTGTAACTATGAACCTTATAAAGGCAGAAGTAAAGTTGTCTTTTTAGAAATGATTGGAGTTTTACCCTGTGAAATCCCAAAGATGATATGGAAAGGTATCATAAATAACAATAGAGATCAGGGAGTTCATGGGATACAACATAAATTTACAGTCTATTGAACTTGTTGTATACCCTTAAAATAAACTAGCTATTCTGTAGCTATAAACCATAGTTGTAATTAAAATATTATAAGTTTATTTAAACTGTATAATATTTATATGTATAAGTTAAATAGAATTAAACCATATAGAGTGATTACCACTCCCTCATTGCAAGAATTTATGCTCTATTTAACAAAAACCTGTGTTAGCAAGGGATGCCTCTTTTTGAGGAGTTACCCAGGTGTTCTGTCCCTCAAGTCAGTATAGGCTAATGTTATTTTTCTTGGTTACATTCTAGGACTTGAAGGTAAGATCCTACTGTTGAAGATAGCATATACATCAGACACATGACTTAGAGGAATCAAGTTGGAACAACCTGGAAACCTTGTCCCTAAGAATTATCTCTCCAAATACCAAGAAGGCTTATAAATGCTGCCAAGGGAGGAAACAGTCAATGATCCTACTGAGCTGTAAATGATACAAACCACAGCAACCACCAGAACCACAAGAGATCCCCATGGGTGCAATAATGGCACTTAGAGCTTGGCAATAACCAAGAGCTATTTAGTTGGACTTAAGATTCACTCAATAGAAAATAATTCATGCCTAGTACTGTAATCATAACCACATTGCCCACATTTGTTCAGGCTATGAACCTTGGTGGAGAATCTACTGTTGCCACCTTCTTAAACCAGAATAATTCTTAATTATCTTCTAAATTGTCACCTTTTACCCATAAGTTAATGTTGCTCTCACCCTGTATCAAAGAAACTTTTTTTTTGGAGCAGACTACCACTAAAATCCACTTCTGATTAAAATGAATGTGGTTGCCCTCCTCAATTGACAATGTCCAAAACACAACACCTACACTTAAAGTTTAGAGACTATCATAGAAAAATAATCTAAAACATAGTAAGTTACAGAAGGCATAATGTCTGGTGCAAGATAATGTATGGTGGAATAATACATGACATGGGAGTCCTACCCATGAAATGTCAACAATACAATTGCTTCAGTGGGACTTTAACAATTATAGTGCCATTTGACTAAATTAAATGTGAATTTGGAAAGGGAGAATCTCATAAGGACTTATTCCTAAATGAAGAGCTACAGATAATTAAAAACTACTGAGAGAGGGGAAAATGAGGTTTCTGAGGGATGCTCCCACACCTTGGTGGTTATCCAATACATGTGGCAGTCCAAAACACATATACATATATGCAACACTAAATAAACTGAAAAGATTGTGTGTACATACATACATACATATGTGGCAATAATAATTAATGAATAAGGAGGTCATAAATTTGAGAGGGAGTGTGAGGACATAGAAGTCAAGAAGATGGAGGATGTAATTGCATGGAGTTTTAATACATAAAATTCCAAACACAAAAATAGTGGATTCAGTAGAATGGATCTGTGATTGCAGCACTTATATAGAGAAGAAAATTTCCTGGAAGGTTAAAGCATGAAAGACTAGAAAACACAACACAGTAACTAAAAAGAGAAATCTAGTTGAAGGTAAGATTTGAGTCCTTAAAGTTTTCCTCTGACCTCCACACATGGGCTGTGTCATGCATTATCTCTGTGTTGGTCTGCCAGTCTGTCTGTCTGTCTGTCTATGTCTTTCTCTCCTCCTTTCTGTCAATCACTTCCTCTCTCATTTTGTCTCTCCATCTCCCTCTCTTTCTCTCATGAGGAAATAAACAAAATTCGGAGGTGAGTAAATAAAGGCGAATGCCATAAAAAATTGTCCAATAAATATTAAATAAAGGACAATCCTAATTTGTAGGGTAAAGGGACTTGCCTGTACTGGAGACTTATAGAAACAAAAATAGACAGAACACGATAGATTCTCACCATAGCATATTATAATCAAAACATTAAAACATAGGACAATTTTTAAACCTGATGGAGAAAAGAATCAACTCTTATTGAAGAGCTATTAGAGCAGATTAGCTGCAGATTTCCCATTAAAATTCCAGAGGGATAACAGGAATGGAATGGCATACTTTATCTGTAAAATAATTACTGACAAGCAAGATCACTATGTGTAGCAAGGTGATTCTTCAAAAGCTAAGTACCAGGCAGGACCAACCTTATAAAAAGAGCATTGGGTTCTGTGCATTTGTATGTGAAAGAGGGAGAACCACCATTACAATAGCATATGAAACTATAGATCCTGGTTTAAGAGCTGATGCTCCAAGAGAAACAGGCTTCACAAACAAACATTAAGTTTTAAAGCAATCGATTAGTGGAGTTATCTGCAACAGTCACATGCTACTGAAAATCACAGATAGGTTTTTATTTTTTTTCTTGTTTTTTTAGTTAATTTATTTTTTATACTCCAGATTTTATTCCCCCACCTCTGATGCAACCTCTGACTGCTGTATATCCCATACCTCCTTCCTACCCAACTGAATCCATGTGGATGCCCCAACCTCCCCAGCCCACCTGACCTCTAAACACCCTGGGGCCTCCAGTCTCTTGAGGGTTAGGTGAATCATCTCTGAATGAACACAGACCCAACAGTCCTCTACTGTATGTGTGTTGGGGACCTGATATCAGCTGGTGTATGCTTCTTGGTTGGTGTTCCAGTATCTGAGAGATCTTAGGGGTCCAGGTTAATTGAGACTGCTGGTCCTCCTACAGACTCTGGAAACAACCCAGATGTCCCACGACAGAAGAATGGATATAGAAAATGTGGTTCATTTACACAGTGGAATACTACTCAGCTATTAAGAACAAGGACAAATTGAGTTTTGAAGGCAAATGGATGGAAATAGAAAATATCATGCTGAGTGAGGTTTATATTAAAAAAAAAATTCCATGATTTTTTTTATTAGATATTTTCTTTATTTACATGTAAATTTCCTTTCCCAGGTTCCCCTCCAAAAAACAAACAAACAAACAGAAACCACAAGAACAAACCCCTTTGCCTCCCCCCTCCCCATGCCTGCCAAGTGAGGTTTATATTTTAAAAAAAAATTCCATGATTTTTAAAAGTATATTTGAACCTGAAGTAAAACTTTTTATGGTAAATGTGATTGTCCAGTAAGGCAAATCTGGCCAAGGGAGATGTTTTCCTGGATTTTTAAGTAGCTTCTGTGATTAGTGAAACTTTCATGTGGAGGTTCAGTTAACTATTTCTTCAGCTCTTTTCTTAGTATGTAGAAAACCTTTCTATTCAAGGCAGATAACAAGCTCATGCTCCTGCAAAGTGGGAAGCCAATAAGAGGTAGTATAGGGTTTCATCTTCCTAACACCCAACTGAGAAGAGACATCTTTTATTTTCTAGATTATTGCTGAATTTTGAATGAGCTGACCTCAGTGTAAAGAATCATAATGAATAATTAATATTTGGGTGGGGTGTGGTAAAGAGAAATCATGTTCAATAAACTGATGGTGGCAGGCAGGCTGAAGATTCCTGAATTCTGAGATTTTATATTGAGTAAGTTTTGATCCAGAAATTCAATGTGTAGGTATTTGCCTAAAAATAATATTTGGAAACATAAGAAAGATCAAAGAGGGGGAATCATCATCTCGGATCTCAAGCTGTACTTCAGAGCAATTGTGATAAAAACTCCACGGTATTGGTCCAGTGGCAAGCAGGTAGATCAATGAAAAATAGAACTGAGGACCGAGAAATGAACCCACATACCTATATAGGTCACTTGATCTTTGACAAAGGAGCTAAAATTATCCAGTGGAGCATTTTCAACAAATGGTGCTGATTTAACTGGAGGTTAGCATGTAGAAGAATGCAAATCAATCCATTCTTATATCCTTGTACAAAGCTCAAGTCCAAGTAGATCAAGGACTTCCACTTAAAACCAGATACACTAAAACTAATAGACGAGACAGTGGGGAAGAGTCTCGAATACATGGGCACAGGGGAAAAGTTCCTGAACAGAACACCAAAGGATTATGCTCTAAGATCAAGAATTGACAAATGGGACCTCATAAAAATGCAAAGCTTCTGTAAGGCAAAGGACACTGTCAATAGGACAAAATGGCAACAAACAGATAGGGAAAAAATCTTTACCAACACCATATCTGATAGACGGCTAATATCCAATATAAACAAATAACTCAAGAGGTTAAACTCCAGAAAACCAAATAACCCTATTAAAAATGGAATAAAGAGCAGCCTTATTTATAATAGCCAGAAACTGGAAACAACCCAGATGTCCCTCAACAGAGGAATGGATACAGAAACTGTGGTACATCTACACGATGGAGTACTACTCAGCTATTAAAAACAATGAATTTATGAAGTTCTTAGGGAAATGGATGGATTTGGAGAGTATCATCCTGAGTGAGGTAACCCAATCACAAAAGAACACACATGGTATGCATTCTCTGATAAGTGGTTATTAACCCAGAAGTTTGGAATACAAGAAGAACAACCCACAAACCACAAGAAACTTAAGAAGAAGGAAGACCTAAAGGTGGACATTTCATTCCTTCTTAAAAAGGGGAATCAAATACCCACAGAAGGAGTGGCAGAAATTAACTATGGAGCAGAGACTGAAGGAAGGACAAGCATATAGCTATCTCCTGAGAGGTTCTGACAATACCTGACTAATACAGATGTAGAGGCTCACAGCCATCCATTGAACTGAGTACATGGTCCCCAATGAAGGAGTTAGAGAAAGGTTCTATGGAGCTGAAGGGTTTGTAGCCCCTTAGGACGAACAACAATTACTAACTAGTACCCTCAGAGCTCCCAGGGACCCAACCACCAATCAAGAACTATACATGGTGGGACTGAATGTTCTGGCAGCATGTGTATAGTAGAGGATCGCAAATTCGATCATCAATAGGAGTAAAGGACCTTGGCCTTGTGAAGGTTTTGTGCCCCATTGTAGGGGAATGCCAGGGCCAATAAGTGGGAGAGGGTGGGGTGGCAGGCATGGGGAGGGGGGAGGCAAAAGGGGTTTGTTCTTGTTGTTTTTGTTTGTTTGTTTGTTTTTTGGAGGGGAACTTCGGAAAAGAAAAATTTACATGTAAATAAAGAAAATATCTAATAAAAAATGGAATAAAGAGCTAAAAAAATAATTCTCAACTGAGGAATATTGAATGGCCAAGAAGCACCTAAAGAAATAATGTTCACCTTCCGTTCTGTCTGGGCTGGTGTCCAGAGTAGACCTTGGGCGCAAGCTCCACAGCCAGTCCCACAACAACCAGAGGAAGCTCCACTCCCAGGTGACCTAGCAAGCCCAGGATCACAGGATCCCAGAATCATAGGATCCCAGACACAGCTTGACTCTGAGGAGTTCTGACACAACCAGGATCACAGGAAGGACAGGCTCCAGTCAGATTTTGCAAGGGCAAGTAGCACTAGAGATTTCCAGATGGTGCTGGGCAAGCCTAAGAAAATAAACAACACAAACCAAGGTCACTTGGCATCATCAGAACCTAATTCTCCTACCATAGCAAGTCCTAAACACACCATCATACTGGAAAAGCAAGATTCAGATATAAAATCACTTCTCATGGGGATAATACAGGAATTTAAGAAAGACATAAATAGCACCCTCAAAGAAATACAAGAGAATACAGGTAAACAGCTAGAAGCCCTTCAAGAGGAAACACAAAAATCCCTTAAAGATCTTCAGAAAAACACAATCAAATAGGTGAAGGAAATGAGCAAAACCATCCAGAATCTAAAAATGGAAATAGAAATGATAAAGAAAACAGAACGAGGGACAACCCTGGCCATACAAAACCTAGGAAAGAAATCAGGAATCATAGATGCAAACATTACCAACAGAATAAAAGAGATAGAAGAGAGAATCTCAGGGGCAGAAGACACCATAGAAAACATTGACACAACAGTCAAAGAAAATGCAAAAAGCAAAAAGCTCCTAACCCAAAACATCCAGGAAATCCAGGATTCAATGAGAAGACCAAACCTAAGGATAATAGGTAATAGGTATAGAAGAGAGTGAAAATCCCCAATGTACTGGGCCAGCAAGTATCTTCAACAAAATTATAGAAGAAAACTTCCCTAATCTAAAGAAAGAGATGCCCATGAACATACAAAAAGCCTACAGAACCCCAAATAGACTGGACCAGAAAAGAAATTCCTCCCGTCACATAATAATAAAAACACCAAATGCACTAAACAAAGAAAGATTTTTAAAAGCAGTAAGGGAAAAAAGGCAAGTAACATATAAAGGCAGGCCTATCAGAATTAAACCAGACTTCTCACCAGAGACTATGAAAGCTAGAAGATCCTGGGCAGATGTCATACAGACCCTAAGAGAACACAAATGCCAGCCCAGGCTACTATATCCAGCAAAACTCTCAATTACCATAGATGGAGAAAACAAGATATTCCACAACCAAACAAAATTTACACAATCCTACAAAGGATAATAGATGGAAAACATCAACATAAGGAGCAAAACTACACCCCAGAAGAGGCAAGAAGGTAATCTTTCAACAAATCCACACAAATCTAATTCCACCTCATACAACAAAAACAACAGGAAGTGACAAATTATTTTTTCTTAATATATTATTAATATGAAAATTAATATTACCAACATATCCTAATCGATTGAAATCCAATAATACGAGGAATTAGAAATTTGTTGATTGTCATCCAAGGGTCTCTCTAATTGGTAATTGGAGAAATAGGTCCAACATAGTACAAACTATATACACTTTCAGCTTGTTTGTGACAGTGTCTTGCTGTGTACAACATAGGGATCTTGAAATCTTGCTTCTCCTATCTCAGCTTCTCTATTAGTAGTATTGTTTATTTCACGTCTTTACACTATATTATGGTTTTCAAAACAGCTTATATATTTCAAAAGTATTTATATACCCAAAAGAAACATAGATCATTAACTAGAGAGGTTGCTTATAAGAGAACAAAGAGTGAGACTGAATGCTTTGCTTGACGTTTATATCTCTTGTATCAAGTTTGAAGAAGAGGACTTTAAAAGTTACTCTCTTTTTTAAGATGAATGCTTTTCCAAATTATCACAGTTAATGAACCAAATTCTTACCCTCACCCAATGTCTGTGCCACCCACCAAGCAGAACCATTGGTCATTGAAACAGTTGATGAATGACTTTATGGATAAACCATCTTAATACCTACACTATTTCTTAAATGAATGTAACCTATTCTCAGTGGGCTGAGAATAAAGTCACTCACTCAAGTCAAATAGCTTTGACCATAGCAGGAAGTCTGTATCCAAAAATCGAGCCTACAATTCATTTCTTGATGCAGTAGAACTATCAACTCTCAGCTTAGCTACGATGGAGGTAAAATCCTTTGGTGATGTGAGGGTCATTGAAGTATAGCCTTATTATAATGAAATCCAATGTCTAAAAATTGTTCTTATTTTGGGCTTATACCACAGTAAGAGCCAAGATTTTATACTCTACTAAATATAAAACAAACAAAAAGACTTTATATATTTATGTTCATTTAGGAAAATACCAGTAGTGATGTATTATTTTGAAGTATACAGTTAATATGTTTGGAGTTATTTAAAATTTATATTGAGAAAAATGTATTTTCACTATTGCTGTAGACGAACATCTACATAAGACTGTTAAATTGATTGTTGTTTTATATCAAACAACTTTTACAATACTTATTTTTATTGGTATAATATTTTATAAATTTTAAGGAATATGACAAAAATGATATTGTAGGTATTGAAGGGGGTCTCTGGGAGGAGTGGGAGTACAAAAGGGAAACAAGAATGTGATTTAATTCTATTTACTTAAAATATGTTTTTAAATGTTAAGAAATTCAGATAAATTGAAATCATGTAACTTTTCTTATCATAATGCAATAAAAGTTTTTTTTTAAAAAAGAAATAATGTTCAACATCCTTAGTCATCAGAGAAATGCAAATTAAAACAACCCTGAAATGCCACCTCATACCAGTCAGAATGACTAAGATCAAACACTCTGGTAACAACAGATACCGGAGTCGATGTGGAAAAAGAGGAACATTCCTCCACTACTGGTGGGATTGACAGCTGGTACAACCCCTCTGGAAATCAGTTTAGCAGTTCCTCTGAAAACTGGATATAGTACTACCTGAAGACCCAGCTATGCCACTCCTGGCCATATACCCAGAAGATGTACCAACATGTAATAAGGACACATGTTCCACTATGTTCATAGCAGCCTTATTTATAATAGCCAGAAGCTGGAGAGAATCCAGAAGTCCTTCAACAGAGGAATGGGTACAGAAAATGTGGTACATTTACACAACAGAGTACTACTTCGGTATTAAAAATGATAAATTCATGTAGTTATTTAGGCAAATGGGTGGAACTATAAAATATCATCCTCAGTGAGATTACCAAATCAGAAAAGAATACACATGGTATGCACTCACTGATAAGTGGATATTAGCTCAGAAATTCGAAATACCCAAGATACAATTCACAGACCACATGAAGCTCAAGAAGGAAGACCCACAGTGTGGATAATTTGGAATTTCTTAGAAGGGGGATCAAAATACCCATCAGATGAGATACAGAGACAAAGTGTGGAGCAGAGACTGAAGGAAAGGCTATCCAGTGACTGTCCCATCTGGGAATCCATCCCATATACAGTTATTAAACTCAGACACTATTGTGGATGCAAACAGGTGCTTGCTGACAGGAGCCTGATATAGCTGTCTTCTGAGAGGCTCTGCCAGAGCCTGACAAATACAGAAGTGGATGCTCACAGCCAACCATTGGACTGAGCATAGGGACCCCAAGAGAGGAGCTAGAGAAAGTACCAAAGCAGCTGAAGGAGCTTGCAACCCCATAGGAGGAACAACAATATGAACCAACTAGTACCCCCAGAGCTCCCACGGACTAAACCACCAACCAAAGAGTACACATGGAGGGACTCTAGGCTCCAGCCACATATGTAGGACAAGATGGCCTTGTGGGATATCAATGTGAGGACAGGCCCTTGGTCCTGTGAAGGCTCAATGCCCCCAGTTTAGGGGAATGCCAGTACAGGGAAGCAGGAGTGAGTGGGTTAGTGAGCAAGAGGAGGGGAGATGGGATAGGGAGGTTTTCAGAGAGGAAATGAGGAAAGGGGATAAAATTTGAAATGTAAATAAAGAAAATATCTAAAAAAAAATCCAAAAAAGAGAAAGATCAAAGAGCCAAACATTATTAATTTAATAAACAAATTATATGGAAAAGTAAGATAACAAACTAAAAAGAAGAATGAAAACAATTAGAAGAAAATGACAGGCAATAATCCAATATGACTCTAAATGTAAATGTGTTAAATTATCCACTTAAAATACATAAGCTAGCAGGAATCTATGAGTACAGCAGAATATCCTTAGAACTCATTTTATTGTTACTTTTTCTTTTAAGAATAGTAGTATTTGGTTTTACTCTAGGTCTTTTGGCTATCTAGTCTTTGGTTCTTGATCACTCAAACTGTGTCAGGTATGGATTGCATCTCATGGAGTGTTCCTTAAGTCAAATCAGACATTGGTTAGTGACTGCTACAAGCTTTGTGTCATCATTATCTAACATATTTTTTTAGGCAGGACCAATTGTAGATCAAAAGTTTGTGACTAGGCTGCTGTTTACATTGCTCTTTTGATAACCTGCAGAGTACCTTTCCATACCAAAGACATAGGGCTTACAGTTCTATATAGACACCAGCTTGCGATCTTCATGTTCAATGAGTTGAATACATGTTGTCTTCTCCACCTGGAGCCTTGCTGTCAGTTTGTGGAAAGCAGCCTATTGTTTTGGCAACAGCCCTCGGTTGTTTGGGACTCCAATGGGATTCTTTTTCCAACAACACAAATGGATGGGATCTTGTTTTATAACTAGAGGCATCATTGATGATGAGTTGGACAGTTGAGGTCCTATATCTCTCACTATTTGGAGACTTCATTAAAATAACTTTCATATATATTAGGAAGTTTTCATTGGACTAGATTTCCATACCATACCTTAAATGCTGCTCAATTCTCTCTTTCCCCATATTCCCTCCCTTAAACCAATTCTCTCTCTTCCCTGCCTGATACTCCCATTTCTGTCCTCCACCTCCACTTCCTGTCAAACCATAAAATCTACTCATCCCATGGAATCCATGTCTCTTCCTGTCCTAGTCTTTTCCTTTATACTTATCATCTCTAGTCTATGGATTATAACTTGCTTATCATTTTCTTCATTAATTCATTTATTTATTCACTTTATTTCCTGATAACAGCCCCCCTTCTCACAGCTCCCTATACAGCCCCTTGTTATCATTTATTTAATGGTTAATATACAGATATAAGTGAATATATACTATATTTATCTTTCTTGGTCTTGGTTACCTCACTCATGTTGATTTTTTCTAGTTCTATTAATTTGCCTGCAATTTTTTAAAGATCTGAGAAATACTCCCTAGTGTGAACATGCCACAGTTGTTTCATCCATTCTTCTGATAAGGGACAGCTAGATTCTTTTTAGAAAGCTAAGACAATGGAAACTCACTAGGATGGATGAGAGTCATTCCCTGCTAAAACTCCTAGCAATGTGGGATATGGAACCTGAACTGGTCATCTCCTGTAATTAATTAAGACTTACCATGGAGGAATTGGGACATAAATTAGCCCCAAAACATTTAACCTACAAATAAGCAGGAATAAAGATAGAGCAAAAATTAAGGGAATGGACAATCAATGGCATGTCTAGCTTGAGACTCATGTCATGAGATGGAGCCCACCCATGACACTGCTAATGACATTCTGCTATTCTTGCGGACAGGAGCCTAACATGATTGTCATCAGAGAAGCTTCATCTAGCAACTGATAGAAACAGATATAGAGACCATTGGCCAAACATGAGGTGGAGCTTGGTGAGTCTTGTGAAAGAGGAGGAGAAAAGATTTTAGAAGCCAACAGTAGTCAAGAATACCACAAGAAACCCTAAAGAATCAAATAATGAGGGCCCACAGGAGCTCACAGAGACTAAGTTACCATCAAGGTATCCTGCACTGGACTGACCTAAGTCTTCTGCACATTGTAACAAAGGTATAGTTTGGTCTTCATGTAGGACTCCTTATATCTGAAACATGGACTGACTGACACTGGTGCCTCCCTCTAGGACCTTTGCCCTTATTGGGTTGTCTTCCAGCATCAATAGGAAAAGATGCACCCTGATACAGTGAGGTTGGTTGATATCTGCAGGAGTCCTCCCTGTTTCTGAAGAGAAAAGGAAGAGGAATGGATGGAGGTATGAGAGGGAAGAACTAGGGAGAAAGGAGGGAGGTGAGGGGAAAGGACTAGGAGAAGAGAAGCAGGGGTAACTATGGTCAGGATACAAGGTTAACTAATTAATTAAGAAAAAGTAAAACAAGATATGTACATGCAGAGGATTAGATTCAGTTTGTTATCCAATTAGGCTTGTCAGTGAGACAAACATACTAGTTAACTGGTCCACCTTGAGGAAATGTTGAGGAGGAATATGAACTATAGACTGGTAAGGTTCCATTATACTCAGATTATTGTTAAGCATAACTTCTGAGGAGTTTAATAGCTTCTGAAGATTTCAACTACGTTTTAGAAACAGGTGTCATAAATTGAAGCTAAGAGGACATGTCTGAAGTAAAATAAAATCCAAGATCAGCCAGTTATATGAGCAGGGATATGTCTCATAATTATGTCAGAAGTTTTATGGAGGTATGCTAGGAGCTATGAAGGAGAAGTTAAAACACTAGCAGGTGGTCTTCCTGAGATCGTTCTGCCACAGACTGTAATGTTAATGATAGTTTGTTTCTTTAGGTAAGGCCAAAGATATTACAACTGAGGAAAGATTTCTGCTTTTAGTATGTTTTTTCCTGTTATTATTAAACATATATAACAGTTATTAGGTATTAGCTCACCCTTTTGAGCAGATTTCTGCAGAACAAAGATGTACTGTCTTGTAGTGATGCTATATAGACAAATGGATGAATTCTCAATTATTAATGATGATTCTATAAGAATTTCTAAAATTATATTAGTACTTATTAAGATATTTTAAAATACAACTGCTATTAAGTCTCCTCAGATGTCCAAATTGTAATGAGAACACTGCCAGCCTTCAAGTGTCATGAGTTCATTGCTTCTGAGATAGCAAGAAACCATCTACAACTTAGAGTACATTCCAAGAAGTTGTAAAATAATTAACCAAAGATCATATAGTTGAAAGGAAAGAAGATAAAAAAGTTACTGAGTTTATCTATACAAAACTTCAGAAACACATTAGCCACAGAAATTATGGTTTTTGTGCTACTTGAGGACCCAGCTATACCACTCCTGAGCAGTTGTTATCTTTGA
The DNA here is from genome assembly GCA_019843815.1 of Montemys delectorum. NCBI lineage: Eukaryota > Metazoa > Chordata > Mammalia > Rodentia > Muridae > Montemys > Montemys delectorum. The sequence goes on along the minus strand of JADRCD010195424.1, from coordinate 17,976 downwards.
TATGTAGGTGAACTTAGGACAAATGATATTTGTAGCCTGAAAAGAGTAGCATGATACTGAACTCAGGTACTGTGACAGTAATAGCTGGAATTAGAAAAAATGGTGGAATGGTTTTCTTTATGTAGTACATATATGTGCCTGTGGTTTCCAGATATTTGACTCCCATTTGACTTTTAGGGATGCTTTAACATGAATCTAGAAGTCAAGTCAACAGAAAAAATTATAGCTGACAGAGTTTTGTACTGTATGGCATTACTCATTCCACTCAGTATCTGAATCTAGCAAAAGAGTAGAATAAGACTGTCAGACATTCCTTGTTCCAATGTTATTTACCAGGGACATAAACATCTTCTTACATACTTTTTTCACATCATCAACCTGCTGTTTCTTGGTTTCTACATGTAGACAGGAACTACAATACCAGCACTTTTGCATTCTTCCCAGTATGTTGAGACATGGAGCTGAGATATCTCTGCAGTATACCCCTTGTTCTCCCACCTCTGTGCCTCTCTTTCATCAGTTCTCTTTCTTTCTCTGAAGAACTAATACCACTTGGTATCAGAATTTGGGTGTTTTCACTTGTCTTCATCCCTCCTTTTCTGCCTTGATATAGATTCTACATACAGCATCATTTACTCAATTGTGTGTTGTGATAGTATATAACATAGATAGATAGATAGATTCACTTAATGAGTATTAAATTTATTTATGCATTTACCTTATAAAAGCAACCCACTTTATATAAAATTATGTATCTGGCCTTGTTCTATGTGGTATGGCAATAGCTAGTGATTACACTGGGACAGCCACAACATAAGATTTAACCATTTTTATTCCTATACAACAGAACTACCATTGAAATAATACCTTACTAAAGAATCAAAATTAGTCATTTAGGGTGGAAGATATGTCTATGAAATATGTAAACTTGAGTTGTCATAAATTCTGAAACAGCAATTAGTAATTCACTCCTTGGCTGATAAATTCAAGTTTCTCAGGGACAGCCCCTAGGCATTAAAGCTATTAAATCTGATAAATGCCATCTACTACTAAGGCAGGCTATTTGCAACTAAAGAGGGACAAAACTTATTTTATAGGTGAACACTTCATTGTTTCCATTTTCTTATTCCAGGCTTTGTTTTCTCTATAAATTGTTTTCTTATGTTGGTGCCCTGAGAAAGGACTATAAAATAGTGGAAGGAACAGTAATTGAGCAAAAGGCAAACAGAAAGCTAGAAACTATAATAGTGTTTGGTCCCAGGAAGTCCATATGTCTAGAAATGAGCTCGAGGTGGACTATAAAAGGACTTCTGGTGGTTAGATAAAAGCCAGCATTTCTCAGAAACTTGTGAAATAGGTTCTCTGTCCACCAAAAGGATTCTTTTCTCTTGCAGCTGAAAGAAGGGGAATTGCCTCCACAGCAGAATCCTGACCTCCCTGGATACCCAAGGCTTTCTTCTGCTCACAAACCCATTTGTTCTCTATATAAAGGTGAGACATCACCCTGATAGCTAGCTAGCTTGTCTTGACTTTATCCATCTCTGTTTTTCCTACTCTTCCCTCTGCTCTCTAGCCTCTCACACAGATATCCCTGGCCATGTCCAATTGCTAGCCATGTCCAATCTACTTCTTTTTGTTTCCTCTGGATTCTTCGAGATGCCTCTGGATATTTTCTTTCTCGTATTCACACACACAAAAAATGCCCTAATAATGGAGCTGGTATTTTAGAAGTTTCTTTATTGCAGCTCATTGCATAAAAATAGTATATAGTTGTTGAAGTCATAACCCTCATCTCCAGATTTCACAGTAATAGGATTTTAAGAGGTAGGTCAAGATGACTAGGTGAGATCTAGCCATGCTCTTTATATTCAGAGCTACTTCTGAAGGGCACATATCTTCATGCCTGGTTTCACAACACTGTTTGCAATCTGGTGCTTTCATAGCCTATGGGATAGTAGGGGACAATGTCGCAGCTCCTTTGTGCATTCTAGACCTGCATATATCTCTGTGTTTCCCCACTCACCAAGCCCATGGAAAATTATTCTGTAGTATTGATGGATTTTTCTTCCTTCATATTCTTCAACTGCCTTGTTTACACCACAAGCTTAGTTTGTTTTATTTTTCTGGAAACAAGCAAAACAAATGTGTATTTACTATTTTCTATGTTGCTGCAAATTCTCTTCGGGCAATGGAGGATAGAATTTGTTACCTTCTTAAAGAAGTGAAAAGGTATTGAAAGAAACATGAAGTGAAATAGCATTACATCTCGTTAAAAGATTGAAATATTTGCCAACAAAATATGTAATGGTAATGTTTAGCAGTAAATTTAAGGACAAGCCAAAACAGAAGATCTGTAGTAGCTGAGATAAGCCTTCATGTGTCTCCAGAGTCTAAATTCCTACAACTTCTGTACCTTTTTTCTCTGTTTAATAACAGTCAGATTACACTGTGATTGCACACTTTTCATATTCTTCCCTGACACAGCTTCTTTTTTTTTGTTTTTTTCATTTTTGGTTTTCTTATTGTTTCCTTTTTCACACAAACCCTTCAGTGTTTGACACCTGTGAATATTTGCTAAATCAGTGGATACAGATAGATATATTTCAATTGTGACTTTTTGAAGGTCAAATAGGAATATTGGTATCTTGGTTAAGAAAGCTCAGTAAGTGAAATATCAACTTCCGGGTGACAGAACCAGTCCTGTATGTTTGCGTATTCATGGTCAAAAAAGGGCCTAGTTTATTATATTTACATGGCACTTTAAGGAAGTATGGCCTACAACATACTTCTCAACTCTCAACATGCTCTCACTCTCTCTTTTCGACCTCCATCCTTTTCCTTTTTATTTTTCCCTTCCTTCCTATTCCCTTCCTCCTTCCTTACTTCTACAGTGTTTTGCTGTTGTACAGGTAAATAATCCTAAGATCCAGGAAGTAAACACATTTCACTTGTTTTGGAAAGCTGAAACGTGTAAGATTCTATTGTTGTGGGGAGAGATTCTGACTAACCTAATTTGAAGAGAATGCTCTTAGGCCTGTAGAAATGCCTGCAAAGCTCTTATGACTTGTCACCCATATCATGGTGGTATTTTTGTTGATGCAGTTGCTTTTGAGTCATGTTTGTGCCTTTAAAGGACTCCTCACCATTGTATACCTTTGTTAGTAACCTAATAAAAGCTCATTATCTCGTTAAGTTGACTTTGGTACAGTTATTGTGTTGTTCTGTCATGCGTTCCTTCTCTAGGCTGAGTAGACATCTATGTATTGTATCTCCCCAGGAAAAGCATTTCACACACACAAAAAAATCTGTCAAACACACAATTCCCAGTGCCTTGATCTGAGTCCTGGTGCGACAAATGTGTGATGCACAGATGTATGTCATTATAATATGAAATTTCAAATATTCCAGTAATATTCGTGAAAGTACACATAAGGTATAATTGTCCATCCTTGCACACCCACACACATTAATAAGAAAAGTAGCACAACACTTAGGAACACAATTCACAGAGATTGACATGTTTAAGAGTCTGTGCTTTAGGTCACAAATTGGTGTGTTGTTGAAGAACTCTGAGAATTTTGGAGAAGAGATTGGAATATATTTGAAATAGAATGAAACATCTATTATACAAAATAATTCGAGGGGGAATTAGTAATCATGGTGTAGATATAAACAAAGGAATGTCAATGTAATAGATATAAAAGTCTAATAACATTTTTCTAGCAGAGAGAAGAAAATTGTTAAATTGCAAAGTAGATATTATAAATCACCATGTGATAAACAGACTTGCTATTGCATCATAATTTGGAAAACAAAATGGGTCCTCACTATTGTTCACTTATACTACTACATTGTTGTAAGAAATGTGAAAGAGATTTCAACTCCTGGAAAAGAGTAGTTTCCAAAATTCCAAGACGATGTTACTAAGGTGAAACAAAAGTAAATTTGACCTTATTAAAATATTTGTCTGATCAGCTTTCCGTATAAAGTAGGAGACTAAAAATTAAATTATGGAGCAAATAGAAGCAAAGGGATATCTGTCTATCTGACGCTTAGCTATCATCTATCTATCTATCTATCTATCTATCTATCTATCTATCTATCATTAATCTATCATCTAGCTACCTATCTATGAACAACTGAATAATAAAATTGATAAATGTCATAAGATCAGTAAAAGCTATTCAAATCTGAAAACAAAAAAACAAAATTCAACTAAAAGTAGTTGAAACTTAAAGATATATAAATTTAAACAAAGTTGGGGGGAGACTATTGCACACTTTGGTCAAATGACAAGGAAAAAGTAAGCTAGCACTGGCCTAGAATCTTTCTTCCTGATTGCTAGATTTCACAGTACCATAAATTTCTACAGAGGCTGTTAGTTGATAAAGCTCATCAACAATGTTATCCAGCTGTTAAATACTATGGACTATAATAATGTCCTGCCTAGCCAGATATGTCCATTGGTATTTCTTTTTTATCTCTAAGTACACTGTGCCCATAAGTTGATTTCCAGTCTCTCAAGTAGAATCACTTAGACATAAGAAGAACATGTTCTATCCTAACAGGGAAATTTTTGTTATTTAAAATAACAATATAATACAGGCATGGTGACACATGCCTTTAATCCTAGCACTCGGGTAGTAGAGGCAGGTGGATCTCTAAGAGTTCAAGGCCAACCTGATCTACATAAAGAGGTGAAGAATTGTTAAAACTACAGAGATAGACCCTGATTCAAAAGAATAAAATAACAGTATTGGTGATGTGATTTCAATTTCTTTTATCACTGTCTCTGATATTTTCCCTCTACAGGACAGTAGGTTTGGAGTTTGTATCCTATCCAAACTGGACAGAATCCACATTTAATTGAAACCATTCTCCCTGCTTTCTGTAACATTTCCCTGGAGCTCATCATTTGGCTGGAGCAAAAAATAAAAAAAAAAAATGATCTTTTCCTTTGTATACTTCAAGCACCAGATACATAGGCAGATTCTAGGGAATAGATAACACAGCCAGAAGAGAAATCCTAGTGGTCCCCTAGTGGCCCAAATGAGTGTGTGCAGTTTACTAAAGTGCTTATTCTACTCCATAGAGGTGTGAGATTCATTAAGCAAGGAAGTTCATTAAGTAACTTCCCATTAGCTAGATTTCCCTCTCAGCCCAGGAAGCAGGACAAGTTCGCTCCACTATCTAGGTTTGCTCTCTAGTGAGTCACACAGCTCATCCGAATGTCAGATGGCATCATCACAATCTGAAATTCTACTTTCACTTTGGAAGATGGCCTTCTAAGTTACAGAAGCCAGTGGAAGAAATTGACTCAAATTGCCCTAGGGAAGAATGATAAATTTAAAATAAAAATACAGAGATTTCCTGGGGAACCTAATGGCAGTTATGACACCCAGTTTATGAAGAAGTTAAAATTAAAGACGCTGTCAGAAATTCAGGAAATTGCTCTTGAAAGGCTTGGGGTTGCAGGGACTCTTCTGTACTTCTCTCTGAAGGACTACTGTGTATCTGTCCCTCTCTTTTCTTCCCACAAACCTTTCTTTGCCCTTGTCTGAACTAATTTGAACTCACCCTGCCCTGTCACTATTGCCTCCGTAAATGACATAGACTTTAATTTCTTAGTTCCATTTCAGAATACTTGAAGCAAAAATGGTTTAATTTGGCCAAACACAATGAAAAGAATGATTGTGATAATGACAATGATGATAGCATTGTTGCTAGATGCTTTTCATATCTTAGTTACTATGGGTATGCCCATGAGAAACAATTTTGTCCATTTGATTCCATCTTCATAATAGCCTATATGGCCATTTTATAAATGGAGAAGGTGATGCCTAGAGAGGACAAATCAATTGATTACACACGTCTAGTATTAAACATGTTCTCTAAAGGAGCAGAACTGATAGAATAAATGAGTATATATTTAAAAGTATCTTTATTAATGTAAATTACAGGCTCTAGATCAGTTAGCTAAACAGTCATTGTCTTCTCAAAGAAAGGCCAAGAATCCAGTAGGTGTTCACTCCTTGATGCTGGATTTCTTTTTTCTTTTTTGGGGCAGGGCGGGGCCAAGACAGGGTTTCACTATATAGCCCTGACTGTTCTGGAACTCACTCTGTAGACAAGGCTGACCTCGAACTCAGAAATCCACCTTCCACTGCCTCTCAAGTGTTGGGATTAAAGGTGTGCACCACCACTGCCTGGCTTGATGCTGGATTTCTTAACATCCAATTGGTGCTTCTGACCCAAATTATTTTTAGTTTACTTTAGAATCCCAAAGAATTAGTTTCTAGAGCCAGTGAAGGGATGTCTTAGCAACAAAGTAGAAAATCTCACCAGTGAGAGTGAGGACAAGGAGACAAAAAAAAAAAAAAAAAAAAAAAAAAGGTTTCTTCCTTCCTCCATATCATTTTATGTGGACTAGAAGGTGTGGACCAGATTTAGGGTAGATCCAATCAAGAAAATTCCTCACAAGCATGCTCAGCTTTTGTGTTGTCATTATGCAGACAAACTGATAACCAAGATCAGCCATCATAGTACCCAAATTATTTAAGCCAAATTATTTTTTCTATGAAATAGCCACTAGTCCCTAGTTGCTGCCACAGCTGCCTCCTCACCTTGTATCTTCGTTGCCCATTGTTAAACATTAGTCTTCACCACTTAATAGCTTACATTTTCTATGTTATCCTCACAATAACTAGAAATGGTAGGATGTGCAAATTTTGAGGGTGAGTACTATGTCATAAAACACCTATTCTCAGCCTATATCACATATTTAATAAATCAAAGTTGAATAGAATTTATAGTAATTGAGAAAATATAAGGTTTAAAAAAATCATAAACCTATACTCGGCAAAAATCGCTTCTGTTTAGTCAGTATTTGGGTTTCAGGTTTGAAATGCCTATTTTCTGTCTGCATGTTTTGGAGACAACAGAGTGCCCTATAATGTACTCAACAATCAATTCTTAACCAAGCCGAGAACAATTTAAAGCAGTAGTCCATAGGAATGTCCCTTTATTGTCCTTTGCTTCCCAGAGCAATTTTATCCTTATTGCACTGCAGACCCAGTAGGATCTCGATAGTGTCCACTGAGATAGCAGGTACCCCTTAATAAAGGTAGAGGATTCTGCTGGTCCAGGAAGTTTAAGAGCTATGATTTTAGAAAATGAGTTGGGTCTGACATGCATGAAGCACAGTACATAAATGTGCATACTTTGTAGTTAGAGACAACAACTCCAAGACCTTAATGTAGTAAAACACCTTTAGTGAGTCCCTTTTCCAACCTTTATAAGACAAATATGAAAATACACAATTTGCAGATATTAATGTCTGCAATATTTAGTCCAGTGTAACACCTTTCAATTCCTTAAAAGTACATTCTTCAACCAGAAACTCTCTCCATTCCTCTACCTGACAGGATCCCAAAGAAACCAAAAGAGCTTTTAAATTGAAATATCCACTTACATTTCTTATTAAATAGTTATTCTTTGAAACATCTTCCAGAGAGCCCCAGTGTCTTGCAGAATGATCATGGGCATTGTATTACTTGCCTCCTCCCCCTGTAATTCATGCACACTGCTCCATAGCTTTTAACAGGGCATTCATTTTCTGCTGTAGAAGCTGGCTCCATCCTTGTATGACTAGCAGAAATGACTCATTTAATAGAACTGAAAATTTTCCTCACTTCTCCTCAGCAGTCTTGGATTCTACCTAGTTACTTTTGAGGGATAGTATTTGTCTGGCTTACAGTCCTGATTCTGTGACTTATTTATTAGCTTGGTGTAACTAGTTACAAAGTACACACATTGCTGATTTATCCAATGAGCAGAGTCCAAGATAACTCCCAGAACCAATGGAACTGTTGACATCCTTTTGTACACTTGTGCAAGTGTTGCAATGGAATCTCTCAAATCATATTGTGCCACATACCTTAAGATTCTTCTAAAGTTTAATACTGAGGGAGACTTCTTTTGTATGGAATGAGAAGTAAGACAGGTTCTGGGATTACCTGAGTGCCCACTATTCAAAGAGTAAACAGCAAACTTCTGGTTATTCTTCTCTTGTGCCTCCGTGTGTAATTGCAACAGCAAGTGTATCAGCAAGAAGGGGAGCATCACCCAAATCTTCAAGACATTTTCTATTTTTGGAGTGTATGATGGTTTATAAGAATGGCTTGTAATATCCTGCATTTTTTTTCAAAGAGGAGATGCCCTCCTCAGTACCAGGAAACATATAATAGAAAGCCACTCACTAAGCCCCCATGTTCCCCCAAAATGCATGTCTCTTTTTTGTTGCTATATTATATGGAATCATATACTGTATCATGATATGTTTGTCATTATATATATAATGAATGAATTTATAGGGGGCTAAAACATTTATTTGTAAAAATTCAGTCTATGGTATTTTCATGGTGTCAAAAACATATAATGGTATGTTTGTCAGAACAAATCCTCATTAAGTAAAGTATGAGTGGACTTGGCTCAGGAAGGGGATGGATGGAGGATAGTGGGCTTGCCAGCTGCTATAGCCACTTTATGGGACTGAAAACACAGTGTTGGTTTGCTCAAACAGCCTGTTAGGACCGAGTCAGGTTTTCCTTATGACTATAACCCTAGGCTGATGCAAGCATGCTCTTCTCAATCATTCTCATCATTGATAATGCCTGGCCTCTAGGGAGCACTTTAAAATATTAAGGTACATGTTTGTTTACTATCATTTAAAGGTGCCAATAGCCATATGGTTCTATAACAAAAGTTTCTAAATATTGTTAAATGTGTAGAATAGTCACATAAAATCAAGAACTGTCATTACCAAATTGCAAATACATCATTGCATTGGAAAGGAATGCATTAGACATCAAAATTTGAGTAACTAATGATTTACCTAACAAGAGATGAACGCATAAAGTGTTATTCATTTGCATTTTACTATTATTGATGACAATCATCTCTCCTTCTTGAGCATACTTTTATTGTAAGTTGTCAAGAGTCAAATACTCCTTGATAAGCTCAGACTGTCTATTAATTTATTAGTTATGTAACATAGCAATCGTTTTATACATTTCTGAACATGATTACTTATGGGTTTCTTTCATGTCTCTCACATGTGCTGTGTTTTATCATTTGTCTTAGAAATATGGGTCATATGTATCATAAGCTAGCCTCAAACTCACAGTGAGGCCAAGGATGCCTCTGAACTTCTGCCTTTTCGTCCTCTAACTCCCCAATGCTGGGGTTACATGTGTGCACATGCAGTGCTAGAAATGTGGCTCTGTGATTCATGAATGCTAGACAAGGACTAACTGGATTATATCTCCACTGCTTTTGTTCTTTTGGTTTGGGATGGTTCATGGAGAGATATAGTTAGAAAATGTGTGTTGCTGAAGATATAGTTTTATACAGATATTGAGTATTTCATATCTTTATGTTTGTATGCATATATGTTCATTGCTCATTTGTACATATAAATACACATATACACATATACATATTCTTTGTTTTATATCTAAGAAATGCCATTTAGTGTTCAGCACACCATTTTCCTTTCTGCTTAATATTTCCTTTTATTGCTGATAGTCTTTGATAATATATTTCATATACACAAAATTGTGCCTGTGTGGTCATGCAGGAAATCAAAATACTATGTGGAAATGGAATGTATTTTTTCTCATTTTCTCTTGAAAATTTCAGTACATTGTTATCAGTATTGTTAAGAACCATAAGAGATTAGATTTTTTTTTTGCTAACATAAAGAATAAAGAAAAAAAGGGTTGCCAAAGAAAGAAATCGACATGGACAGTTGTAAGATAAATATTTTTATACTGCCCAAAAGAAGGAAATTGTCTCTGTAGGGGAGTTCTGATGCTTGATTTGTAGCCAAAGTGCTAAATAAATGTTCCAACATCTCCTGAAGCTATCACCATTTTAATGCCCTTGACTTAATTTCTCTTCCTGGATCCACAGAAAATATTATTTACAGCTCCTAATAGATCTTTTTGGCCCAATTTCGAGGGGTGCATAGAGGAGGGATTTTGCTTCATGTAAAATATATAATCATCTGAATATGTGTAGGTGGCCCTCACTTCATGTAGGCACTCACATATGTTATCTTCTAAATGTATGAAGGGAGGCTTTCACCACATGTATACACACACGCACACACACACACACACACACAAACATACATATCTTATTATAATTTTGTAGATCTTATATACTGTTTTGTTTGTTTGGCTGGTATGATTTTTATTGTTTTTGTTTCTTACTATTGAAAATAGTAAAAGAAATTCTTTCCCCATTAATCAATTACCCATGAAGACTATTTTTCATTACAGGGATGCCTATACTCAAAAAAAAAAAAAAAAAAAGAGAATCCAGGAAAAGCCCCGGTATTTGACTTTTCCATCAGGGCTATGAAGGAATCCTTCTGTGAACCATAGAAATAATAAATGCTGAGCTCATTGGAACATAATCTCAATCAGCAAGATACCACTGCTTTCCAGATTTCCTCACAGGCCTTTCTAATTCCATGCCAAAACTAGCCGTGGATTTCTTCCTTTTAATCCCCCCAGATGCCTCAGTCAATTATTGTCATTGCTCTGACTCTCCACTTTCCACTGAACACGTCAGAGGAGGCTGGGTTATCTGCAGAACTTAATCTAAGACCACAAACGACCCCAGTCCATGAGAAAAGAGAGAAATAAGACAAAAGAAGAAGAAGGGGAACCCCTAAAGTTTTCCTGGCCAACCATTCATCCTTTGGATTGCTGACCGGTCACAGAGTGTGATGAGGAATATGAAGGGTTTGGAAGATTTCTCCAGTTGATTGTCAAAGGAGATCTGGCTGAGGGGAGGAAGAAAGCACGAGGGTAGCCTGCATCTCAGTGAGCCATAGGATGGTGTTGCTTTTCCCCTGGCTCTTCATTGGTCTATGGTAAGAAGATTATTTTATTATTATTTTTCCCTTTTATTTCAGAGGGAAGGGAGAGCATATAGCCACTGGGTGTATTTTATATTGCGTAGTGAAAAACCAAACCAAACCAAATAAAAAAACAGGGGTAGTGTGGCTAGTATCTAAGATGGAATAAACTAGCAATCATGAAACAATGTATTTTCTCTGAGGCCAGGTGTGAGAATTTTTGATCCCTCCCCCCCTTCAGGCTAGGAAATGCCCAAGCTCAACTTGAAGATGAAGGCAACTTCTACTCTGAAAATGTCAGTCGGATTCTTGACAACTTGCTGGAAGGCTATGACAACCGTCTACGGCCAGGATTTGGAGGTAAGACACTGTATTTCTATTAGACCAAATACTTGAACATTCCTTCCTTTTTTATAACCCTTCTCAGACCTCCAGGAGTCAGAAAGAAAGTTCCATACCAGGTGGTAAAGGGGAGGGGTACTAAGATTCCATGTGTGTACTGCCATCTATTTCTCACTCCTTCCTCATTCCCTGACCATATGTAAGTATCTGAATTCTATAAGCCTTCCTGTCCTAAATGAAGGAATGTCTGTGTGTGTGTGTGTGTGTGTGTGTGTGTGTATGTATGTTTGTGTGTGTATGTGTGTGTGTGTGTGTGTGTATGTATGTATGTTTATAGACACACTTGTCTCTCAGGATTGTGTGAACACAGAAAGAGCTTTTCCATATGTGACAATTTCCTTACTATTTGTCTTTTGAAAGCTATCAATATCAATAAGCTGTTATCATTAGTCGTGGTAGTAATAATTAGTATTAAAGCAAACCAATCTTGTCATTTTCCATCTCTTGAGAGTCTCCCAGTGTGCATAGAATAAATTTAAAAAAGAGTAATTGGAGTAACTTTTTGAAGTTTGGAAAGTAAAGAACATCCACTAGAAAGGGGCAGAAAGAGGCAGAGCTTTGACTTTCAGGTATGTGAAAGGTTTTGTGGACTCACCACACACTTTCAACAGCACACAGGTTAACAGCCCTGACCTTCTTGGTTTATTTCAGGTGCTGTAACAGAAGTCAAAACAGACATCTATGTGACCAGCTTTGGGCCTGTGTCAGATGTGGAGATGGTGAGTACACTGGGTACTTTTATTTAGGAAAGAGAGCTGGAGTAGGACTAATGATTGTAGGCATTACTATCCATCTCTGTACATAACATGTATATTTCTACTGGAAAGGCATTCGCATTAGAGAAGGATACTGGCGCTGCTTGAATACTTGAGGGTGAGTTTGTTTTTAATGTTATAGGTGCTCTTCCATTCATACATCATGCAATGGCTAGTAAGAAATTCTTTTTAAAGGTTCTTGCCATGTCAGAGTATAATAATGAACGTGATGCTGAGATATGCCCATTATTTGTTATGTATTATCATGAGTGCATCTTATCCAAACCGTGAAGAAGTCACTTGGATAGGTTCATGCTTTCCACCTTGTCCATTATGGATGCATCAGTGAGTGTTCTGGAGACTCTGTTCCAGGTACAGATGGCTGTAGGATTCGTAAGAGGGTATTTATGGAAAGTGGCAATGAAAGCCTGAAGCCGTCTTTCTGAACAGAGTGTATCATGATATTCCTTTCTCAGTGTCCAGGTAGTATTTTTCTCCCAAGACTAAAATACAAACACCAAGACAGAAACTGTCTTTTTAAAAATATGCCATTAGCTTTTCTGGGAAAATTGTAATTCTGGATAAACAAAACAGTTTCTGGTGATTTATTTTCCTACTTTAGAGTTGACATGAAAAAAATGAAAAAAAAATAAAGAAAAGATGGATTAATAAGTAAAGTAAATGGGAGCCAAAAAGATAAGAAAAGAGAAGGATATAGAAAAGAAGGGATGGCGAGATTGACAGAGGAAGGGAGGAGAGAAGGAAGATACAGAAGAAGGGCAGAAAGTGAGGAAGAGGCTCCATTGAGATATAAAAATCTTAAGACATAAAGGTAGAGTCACTACACTCAGGACTCTTGCTATTTTAATATCAGTTTTTTACTTCAAGTTTTTCTTTATTTCAAGAATAAACAAGTATGACACTTGGTATTTCAGTGCTCGAGTCGGGATTTATTATTTTTATTTTCTGTGTGTCTCTTTTTAGATTTTGTGTAATATAATCCTTACAGTGGGTGGTTGATGGTTGAATGGATATATTCTGTGTGGAAATGTGCTTTTAAAAATTAATCACTATTTATAGAAATAAGTATAAAGTAGGCAAAAATTAATGCAGTGCTTCAACATAGTAGCAAGGTATTTGTCATTGACTTCTGCGATGGCCTTGTAATTATATTTTACAAATTAACATTGTTCTGATATAGCTGTCTCCTGAGAGGCTCTGACAGTACCCGACTAATACAGAAGTACAGGCTCACAGCCATTCATTGGACTGAGTATAGGGTCCCCAATGAAGGAGTTAGAGAAAGGACCCACGGAGCTGAGGGGTTTGCTGCCCCTTAGGACGAACAACAATATGAACTAACTAGTACCCTCAGAGCTCCCAGGGACTAAACCACCGACCAAAGAGTACACACGGTGGGAATAATGGCTCCAGCAGCATATCTATATCAGAGGATGGCCTGGTTGGTCATCAATGGGAGGAGAGGCCCTTGGTCCTGTGAAGGTTTTATGCCCCAATGTAGGGGAATGCCAGGGCCAGGAAACAGGAAGGGGTGGGTTGGTGAGCAGGGGAAGGGGGAGGGAACAAGGTTTTTTATTTTTTTATTTTATTTTTTATTTTTTATTTTTGGAGGGGAACCTGGGAAAGGAAATATTGTAAATAAAGAAAACATCTAATTAAAAAAAAAGTGATTTGTTTCAGGGAAGCAGGAAGGGAGGCCAAACAGGACTGGATTGATTAATCTGGGGCTCCTTTCCCCTTAGCTAAGGGAGCTGCAGCAATTGACCTTCTATTTCGAACCTAGGTCTCAGATATAAGACAAAGAACTCTACTCTTAAAGTTAAACTCATGTTCTATTCTGAATCTGCAGATTTATAAATGACCTGCTACCTTGTACCCATTCCAAGTTTTTAAATTGTAACTTAATTTAATTTTCTGTGCATGAGTGAGTTTTTTTTGTTTTTTGTTTTGTTTGTTTGTTTGTTTTTGCACGTAGCACATATGTGCCTTATGCCCAAGGTGGTCAGATTCCATGGAACTGGAATTAAAGACGCTTGTGAACCTCAAAAATAAATAAATAAATAAATAAATAAATAAATAAGTTAAAAAAAAAAACCCAAGAAAACAAAACAAAAAAAACAAACAAAAAAACATTGCCCTGTAAAGCCATGGTTTAAAAATCAAAGTTGTGGTATTTATATTAAATATATAATTGTCCTTTAAAAATAATTATGGTAATGTTTTCTTGTAAGTTCTCTAACACCATAAATCCCTAGCAGACAGTATTAATCTGCTAATCAATGAAGGTTTGTATTATTTGAATTTTACTGTGTGGAAGTGCTGCCCTTTGATCCCACTGTGAAGATGAGGGAAGTGTGAGAAAGAATGGCTAGACTAGCTGCAGGTTGGATGTCAAACAGGAGGCCTGAAGTATAAACATTCTCAGGTGGCTTTCTTTCAAGTTAAGGGTGACAGCAAAGGGAAGCCCACAGCTGCAAAGTTGGCTGACAGGAGGGACATGGAGGAACAATGGTGAGCTCCCTGCTCATCATGCAGGAGGAAGACTAGGTCCAATAATATATCTATGTTTTATAATATTACAAATCTTGTGAGTTTGAGAAAAGCAAGGAGTGATCCAAGTCACTATTTATGATTAAAAATCATTTATTGATTGTGATAAAAATAGCATTGATTTTTAAGGTCATTATTGATTATCAAATTAGTCAACTTCATTAAGAAATTATAGGAGTGTAATTTTCTGTCTTGATTAAATTTGGAATTAGGTATAACTAATAAATAAACTGTTTCACAAGACATTTCCCACTGTGTGAATAATTGGCTTTTCTCTTAGGAGTATACAATGGATGTTTTCTTCCGCCAGACTTGGATTGATGAGAGGCTGAAGTTCAAAGGCCCTGCTGAGATTCTGAGCTTAAATAACTTGATGGTCAGTAAGATCTGGACTCCTGACACCTTTTTCCGGAATGGGAAAAAGTCAATTGCTCACAACATGACCACCCCTAACAAGCTCTTCCGATTAATGCAGAATGGAACAATCCTGTACACCATGAGGTGAGTTGCTCTTTCTACCTTTGTTATTCAGAGGCTGGGTCCACCACGGTAACCTGAACGTTCATGTTTGCAGGCTTACCATCAACGCCGATTGTCCTATGAGACTGGTTAACTTCCCTATGGACGGGCACGCTTGTCCACTCAAGTTTGGGAGCTGTAAGTTAAACAATGTTTCTGAAAGTCAAATAAGACATTAGATGTATGTACTTAATTGGTTCCAGCTGCAGACTTGGAAAATGAAAGAAAATATTACTAGGAAACTTTCACTGTAAGCTCATAAATAGCTTTTTGCCAATTATTAGAAGTTTCAGTTAACAAGATTTTTTTTTCTAAAGCAATAAAGTTTATGTTTTCTTTTTTCAATAGACAAATCAGGTAAGCCTTGTTTTGAAGGAAAGAAACTAATGAGTTATGTTTACTGCTTTGTGTCATTTGCTTCAAAACTACAGATGCTTACCCTAAAAGTGAAATCATATATACATGGAAAAAAGGACCACTTTACTCAGTAGAAGTTCCAGAAGAATCTTCTAGCCTCCTCCAGTATGATTTGATTGGGCAAACAGTTTCTAGTGAGACTATTAAATCTAACACTGGTAAGAATATTTTTAAAAATCATGTTTACATAACTCTAATACCCAATTTTCAAAATATCTAGGTACTTTATTTCATAAATATTAGATGTCATAGGCTAAATTTACTGTTTTGAAGTCATAGCTTCAAAACCTTGGTAAATAAAAACATTTGTGCCATCTTGGAATGAATTAATCAACCAACAAACTGGTATGTGTCTTTGCATCCAATCGTGTAATATTCTTATATATTTTTAAAGCATATCTTTGCTTGTCTTCTTCAAGGCTAGGCTAATTTAAAATTTTGCAAATTTTATATTCACTGGATTCATTTTCTTACTATCAATAGCACCTCTCCTAATAAGCATCTCTTCCAACAGGTGAATATGTAATAATGACAGTCTATTTCCACTTACAAAGGAAGATGGGCTATTTCATGATCCAGATATACACTCCGTGCATCATGACAGTCATTCTTTCTCAAGTATCTTTTTGGATTAATAAGGAGTCGGTGCCAGCAAGAACAGTCTTTGGTATGCCTCACACTTTATGCCCTATTTCCATTCAATTTTCCCTTCTTAATGCTTAATGACTTTGCTGTGAATATTGACACATACAAACACACACATACACACATGCGCGCACACACACACACACACACACACACACACACATACAGAACAGAGTCATATGTCGCATAAAATGGCTCTCATCTTTTTGCAAGTTGTGTGGTAAATCTACAAAAAAAAAAAAAAAAAAAAAAAAAAAATCCCTACAAGAATTACAGCTTTTTCTTCTGACTTAAGTGTCTCAGTTACCAGTGCTAACATAATGGAAAAACCTGACATATCCATCCAGGAAAATGAATGTTTAATAGAGTGAATCCACTCATTGAATTATATCTTACTTTCATTGGGTTGAATAAAATGAAGTTTGCATTTTGAAGATCCCAAAGTAGATAAATGTTGACAAATTTCCTATACTTCAGCAAATGTTTACTTCCATTTGTGAAGAATAAAATCAGTACTTGGTGGAGAAAACTTAAATAATAAGAACAAGAGTGGTAACTAAATATTATGAGAAGCAAATCCACTTTTTCCAGGTTTTTTCAGTTATAAATCTAATAGTCTATATGAAATATCTGTTATGTATGTTATGATTAATTCTTCATGATTTATTGTAATTTCTTATTTATGATTATTACTGGATCTACTTGTCAAATTACCAAAAATAAAAATTTTCAAGTGAGTATCATCAACATTGCATATCTACAAATTACATAAATTCCCTGTCACAATTCAATCAGAAAATCTCCTAGAATTAAGGTGACAGAATTCTTTTCTTCATGAGTAAATACTTTATCTTTACAAAAATTATTTACTTTAATTGAGTGATGAAATTTTATGTTGGCGTTCTATTCCTGGTTTGCAATGAAAGATAATCTTGGCTTCTGAAAACAAAGATGGAAAGTTTTGAGACTTTTGAAAGTTCAAATCACAGTAAATTCATTATATTTTCTCAAACAGGAAACAAGTAAAATCACCATGGGGAGGCCAAGTGGTCCCTTACTAACCTGTTCTTGTATCTCTTTGTAGAATTCCTGCTGCTAAATACTGTGTTTCACCATCTTTTTCATTTCAGGAATCACCACTGTTTTAACCATGACCACCTTAAGCATCAGTGCTCGGCACTCTCTACCCAAAGTGTCCTATGCAACCGCCATGGACTGGTTCATAGCTGTATGCTTTGCTTTTGTCTTTTCTGCTCTCATTGAATTTGCAGCTGTCAACTACTTCACCAATCTCCAGTCACAGAAGGCTGAAAGGCGGGCTCAAACTGCAGCCACGCCCCCTGTGGCAAAGTCAAAAGCAACTGAATCACCGGAAGCTGAGATTGTTGTGGTAATTGTTTTGTCTTCTACTGTTAGCCAGCAGATAGAGAAAGCAAGCTCAGTCAGTGGCAACACACGCGTTAAGTACTCCTAAACGGTATTTATTGAACCTAAATTATATAACTAGAGTTTTCAGGCAATTTTTACTACTCACTTTACTGGCTGAAGCTGGGGAAAAGCCTTCATTTGCCTTTGCTCTAAAGTTTTGCTATTCTTTCATCAGCTTTACTTGTCCTAGCAGACTCTAGGCTCTCAAAGGAGACTAGAAAATTCTGCTTAGCGGTTGGAAGTTTCCTTTGAACAGGTTCCCTTATAGCAGCTAGGGAGAATAAAGTTGGTTTCTTTTTTTTTTTTTTTTTT